>OMLM01002952.1:3535-19570 GCA_900302695.1 Helostoma temminkii | reverse complement strand
ACACCAGTGCCCTTTTTCATGTTTGTGTTAGAAAAACACCCAACACATTATTTTTAAATTCAAAACAGATAATTACAAAAATGTGCATGGGTTTATACTCCAAACAATGATGTGTCTCTTCACTCCATCAACCTCTTTTTTTCAGTAAAAACAAATGACAAAAAGTATAATTGGATAGGACTGGAAGGATAAATGTGTCTTTTATAAATGTTTCCAGTTTTAGTGATTGGACTACGGAGAACACATGTATTTCTTTTACACTGTTTTGTTAGTAAATGGATAGTTAGGATGTTTTATAGGAAAATCACATGTAAAGACACCAATGAAATAATTTTACCCTCAAAATTCATAAAAACCAAAAAAGTGCAAGACTTTTTTAAAAAGTATGAATAATGAAAACTATATTATAAATTACATGATGTTTTTAATAACATTTTCTAATCAATAACATATCCACAAGTCAGTGGTTGTCATATCAACTTGCTTTCTAAAAGTTTCATGTTGTAGTTATACAACCCCAATTCCTTAAAAACCTGGGACCATGTGTAAAATCTACATAAAATCTGAATCCAATGATTAGCAAGTCTCATAAACCCATTATTTATTCACAATAGAACCCAGAAATATGATACAGTTAGAATCCTGTATTAGAAAGGAATGGGACAACATTCCTCTCCCAAAACTCTAGCAACTGGTCTCTTCAGTTTCCAGAGTTCACAAACTGTAAAAGGGGGACACTGTGGTACATATGGCCCATTTGGCCTGTCCCAACCTTTTTGAGATGTGTTTCTGTCATCAATTCCAAAATTATATAGACAATAGAACATAGAAAACATATCAAATGTTGAAACTGACTTTAGCTTTTAGAAAAAAAAATGAGATAACTTTTTTATTGGGGTAGTAAATAACAAACAAACAAATAATAATTGTATAAACACTAAGGTAAACCTTGAAGCACATAACAGTCATTCTAGTATTTATTCCAAACAATGACGTGTCTCTGGGAGTGAGCTCTGGAACTTTTGTGGATTCATGCTGACCGCATTTCCTCATCAAAACATGAAGGAAGAGGTTGGGTCAAGTGCCTGAATCCTATGGTGCATTCAAGGGCTCACACTTGCAATGAAACGTTCACCTTTGTCATAGAAACAAACACAGTTACTGGAAGTTCAACAGAAAGCAAGTCAAGTGTAAATACAGCTAAAGGACAAAAAATAAAAAAGTAAATAAGCATTTTTGGAAGCAATAATATTACTGATATTTACATTATAATCCCTTAAGGACAGCACCCTGACACAGCACATCATTTGATGTGTGTCATGTAACACCCATAACAAAATTGTGGATTACATAATTAGTACTTTAGAGTTAATGTCTTCTGTTTTAGACAACCACTTTCAGCCTCAGTAAAATCAATAAAGCCACAAAACCTCTTGAGCTCACTTGACGTCTGTTCTCCAGGCTTTATATATATGAGACAGACCCATAAACACGAGAGCATAAGTCACAATTTGTGTTTTTGTTTGAGCACCTCAGTGTTTCGCACCGTGCTCAATTGCAAATGTTGGCCTAAACTAACCCCAGAGTTTATTCAGTCACATAAGTCATCGAGTAGAACTATGTCCAGTCTTGTTGAGGATGTTTTATTAAGACAGATGTGTGCATACAATATCAGAACACATGGTAATAAGCTTGGTCAAGTGAGTTTCATTGAGTGAAGTGTCATTTATCATTACATACTGACTATTCTGAATGAAGTAATCCATGTGCACAGATTGCTTAATTTGTACTCTCAATTTAGTAATCTGTGTGCATGATTTTGTGTTTCCCCATGGTGCCACCCAGGCTCTCTACTTAATACACACTAGGAGAGGTACAAAACTTTTATTGCTTTGTGTAATAGTGCCAGTGTTCAGACTACTAAGCTGATGTTAAGCAAAGTGAAACATCTTGTGTTTATTTTAGTGATTTTAGTACAGTTTCCTCATTATCAGTGCTAGAATGATTTCTTGCCAGTTTATTAAACACCTGTAGTCACTTAGTAAAAGGATCCACGTGAATCTCCAAAACCAGACCTTCTGTGTGCATTTAGGCAGGTGCTGACTACTTCTGACACAGAGTCAGCATTGATGAGAATATTGTGCACTTCTCCACTTTTTTGTTTTTTTACTTTTTGGATTGTTGGTGTTAACATAACTCCAGATACTGTAAATGCAGCATGAAGCAAGTGTGGTAAAGGATATTTTGTTTGTACATTTTACCTTAATCTACCTTATTTTACCCAAAGCACATTTCACCCACTGTCTTTACAACCACTGTCATAAAGACAGTGAATGCTACTTTGATGCAGGACAGTGGTGTAGCACACTGTCAACTGACTGCCAGTATGCAGGCTTACATAGAAAACAATGGGTGCTGGTGTTTTGGCACAGTCTTGCTCTTATTTTTTTCAGTAATGGAAAAAATTACAAAATATTGAAACATATTTGTAAGTAATATATTCAGAGTTACTTCTTTTGATAGAAATGTCACTTTCATTCTGTGGGAAAACAAATATTTATATCCTTGATATTCATAATCTTGCTCTGTTTAAAAACATCCCACAATATTTTACCCTGTTGTACTGTATGGAATATTCTTATGGCAGCATCTTGGACTTGTGCATCATCCCATACAAAAATGTGTACTGCATCCCTAAGGACACTTTGTATCTTAATCATGTGTCATTTGAATAGAGCAAACAACACCGAAATACAACACTAGAGTAAGGTATACCTGTTTAATCCCTGTTTATTCATCACTATAAACTTGTGCTGTGTTTCACTATGTAAAACTGTATGATGAACACAAGTGCTCAAAGGTTGTTGCAAATCTCTCTAGAATCAAAAAGCAAAGACTTCACTCTCATTGTAAAAACACAGTTCTCACAGACAAGTTGTCTTATGAGCTGTAACAAGCCTATACACTACTGGAGTGTTTGATGGAATACAACAAACGTCCTCTGCGGACTGTCAAAAAAGCTCTCCTAGAAAAGAAGCAGTCACTGCATACCTGCCGCTGAAGAAGACAAGCTAGTCTGAGGATAAGTGGGCACAGCAGTAAAGACAATGAAAGACATTTATTCACAAAACCGGCTTCTAGAATGGAGTGAACACCACAATGAAATGCTCCTTTAATTACACACATTATTAACTCTGCTTTCATTTTATTATGGCTTTATTGGTTAAATACACCACTGGGGGAAAGTAACTAAGCAAATTAATTCAAATGCTGCCCTTTTATATTGTTATATTTCTACAAAAAATTAACTAATTGAAATTAAATTGAATGTCAACAAAAAATGTAAATGAACTGAGTTTTCCAAAACTAACAAAACAAAATTAAAACAACTATTCAACCTGAGTTCACTCAATTTGTCATGCAGCGAGGGAACTGACATTTCAAGTTGAATTTACTTGAAATGGTTGACAATGTAGTGCACAGTCAAATTACGGGTCACCTGATGGACTTTTCTTTATGCCCAGTCATTACAAAGGAGAAAAAAAAGAAAAAAAAGGTGCTGAACGCAAGTAGTCCTGATGCAGTAGGACAAATCAGTCAGGCAGAGTGACAATATCGATGAAGGATACTGCATCAGGAAGCCTGCCACGCAATCACTACAGAGACAAAATTAGATAAGCGTGTACAGGTACATGTTCAATTCAATTCAAGTTTATTTGTATAGTGCCAAATCATAACAAAAGTCATCTCAAGGCATTTTACAGTGTAAGGTTTAAGACCCTACAATACAATTAAATAAGGAAAAACCCAACAAATCCTTCTTGAGAAAACACTAGGCAACAGTGGAGAGGAAAAACTCCCTTTTTAAGAAAGGAAGAAACCTCCAGCAGAACCAGGCTTAAGGTAGGCGGCCATCTGCCTCGGCCGGTTGGGGTGAGTGGAAAGAAAGAGAGAAAAGAACAACAGGTCACAAAACCAATGACATTTACAACAAGCAACAACCAGGCAGGTAGGCAGGTCGGATGGACACCTGGAATACACAGCTTCAGGGCAGATGATACCTGCAGGGGAGAGAGAGACAGAAAGAGAGAGAGAGAAAGAGAGAGAATGAGAGAATGTGCTTGAATATTTACGATATAGCGATAAGAAACAATTGTAGCAAAAGAGTTAGCAGAAAGGGACAAACAAAGAAAAGTAGAGCTGATTCCTTGGGATCAAGAAGAAGGTAGCTGGACAGTAAATGCAAGTATGTGTGGGAGTAAGAGATTCTGAAAAAGAGTGAAAAAGTAAGAGTAAAAACCTCAACTTTAGCTGCTGCGGGACACTGGGGAGTATTTATATCACAATTTTTCACCTCTTCCACCACCTCCCTTACTACCCTCTACTATTTTCTTCCCGTCTTGACCTGTCACTACCTACCTCGTAAAATCAACTGCAATTAAACACAGGGAGGAAGGCAGAGAGAGACAGACTCAAATCCACCTCTTGCTGTGAGGAAGAGTGTCTGTACATGTGCTATGAAGGATGATGAGTGATGGCTACCCTGATGCTATTAGCATTGACAGGCTTTCCTTAATGCAAATGCCAATAGAAAATGTGTTTGTGTCTGATGCGCTCATTCCTCACCAACGATTCCCTCTCAGTGTGAAGGTAGCCAACCATTACTCAAGGTGCTATTGATGGACATGGATTAGTTGTCTCAGTTTGACCAGTCAGGCAAGGAAACTCGATTGGAACAGCAGCAACACCAATCCCTCCTTTTTGGGGGTGTTAATTTAATCAATGGAAACCTGCTTTGAAGTCAGCTCTGGTCAGAAACAAAAGAAAATGAAACAAGTGTTTGATTGCTGGACTTCTAGAACTAGCACTACATCATCATTATCTATATTGCATTGGGACTGTTATCTGGGATCAATAGCACAAATGGAGGGGCATTAATGTTAGTGATGACATGAGGTTCTAACATTGGGATTCACTCTGTTTAGGTGAAGCTTTTAGACAATACTGTTGGCCTGCTTAAATGCTGAAAAAGATCTGGGTCAAGATTTATGTATCTAAGAGGAATTTGAATCGTCTGTGAAGATTCTCAGTCATTAATGTGATGTTGAGTCATGGCTACTCAACAGTCACTCAACACAGAAAATTACATTTCTCTTCAACTAAACTTGATCTACAACCTCCAGTTTAGTTCTAGATTTACAAAACTATCCAATCTTAAAGGTTTTTATACGGTTGGGTTCAGGCACTCATAGCACTGGGTTAGGGTCAGGGAAAGGTTGTAGGCTGGGTTAATAGAGAAAAGTTTGACTTCACACACAGTGTCTGTATGAAGCCACTGTCCATAACCAAAGTGCTTTTCTTGAAACTTGTGTGTTGTATGCCCGCCATCCACCTCACCCCCTACTTGCACTTTAGGTTAATAAATGCAATGCATTATTTATTTAAAAAATACATTTCATCACAACATGATGGTGGCCACTAAAAACAAAAATACAAAGAATACAATACAATACAACACAATACAAAAAAATAATCTGATCGTAGAAAACCAAAAATGGAGCCTAACATAAAAAAATAAAAAACACTCAGGCAAAACAAAGTGCCCTTCTTTCTGCAGCCAGGTGCTTCTAATCATCAGCCCTTGATTAACTGATCATCAGCAGTGTTACCAGTTTGTTGGAGCATTTAGGTGTTTGTTAACACATTGGCAAGAGGGAAAGCATAAGTAATTGTCTTAGATAAGCAATTGTTGCTGCACATCAATCTGGAAAAGGTTTGGAAAAGACTCCAAACAAGTCCAATGTTCTACAAGTAGAAAACGTTCATGACAGTTGTCAATCTTCCCAGGAGTGTACTTCCCAGCACATTTACTTTAAGGTCAGATTGTGCAGAGCTGAGAGAATTACAAAAACACCTGAAAGATATATCTCAGACCCTGCCACATGCCTCACTAAGCATGTGTAAAGTCCAGCACCTTCACAATAAACAGCAAAACTTAGTTTGGAAGGGTTACCAGGAAAGAGCTTCTTCTGTCTCAAAAGGAAATAAAGGCACAAATGAGGCTCACAGAATTGCATTTGAGCAAACCACGAGACTTCTGGAACAGTGTACTATGGACCAAAGTGAAGTTGTTTGTCTTTAATGCCCAGCACCATATTTGACAAAAACCAAACACAGCATATAGAATAAACATCTCACATCCACAACCATGATGGTGGAGGGGTGATGATCTGGGCTTGTTTTGCACCTACAGGACCAGGACACTGGCACTGAGTCAACCATGATCTGCTCTATATTCTAGAGGCAAATGTGAGTTCATCCCTCTGACAGATAAAGCTTGGTCAAAACTGGGTGAGGCAACAAGACAGTGATTTGAAACACATCAGTAAATCAGAATGGCTGAAAATAAAATAATCATGATTTTGGATGGCCCACCCAAAGTCCAGACTTTAACCCAATTAAAAGGTTGTGGCAGAACCTCAAGAGAGCTGTGCATAAGTAAATGCACCTCAATGAACTGAAGCAAAACTGTAAAGACAAATGGATCAAAACTTGACTGTTCGGCACAGAGTACACAACCTCATGAATGCCCTACAGAGTGACACTCCAAACTTAAAGTTTAGGTGCTGTTGCACATATGATCCACGGGTGAGTCCCATTCTTGTCACATGACAATAAGACTATGCATACATATTGTGGAAAAAAAAGCTTTTTTTTTAGTTTGTAATCCAAGTAGTCACAGAACCAGTATCCAGTATCAGTACAGGATCGGTTAAATAGTCTTGGTCCTTTGATTCTAGGGTTCTTTGACATGCTGTCAAACAGCTATTAGCATCTAAGTCTGGTTTTTTCAAGCCTGTCTTGTACATACTAGTATATACAGTATGGTATATGTACTGTAGGTGTGCATGGTCCATATATAGCAGCATGTAAACAGCCTGGATGTTGAGGCCCTTGATCAAAAGCACTTCAGTGTTTGTAAGGAAAGATGGTGGTGCTCCAAGGAGGAAGTCAACAACACATAGGCTCTGACACTTTCCAGCAGGGGGTGTTGTTATTGTTACTCTAGCTGTGCTCAGCTTGATGTCTCCTTGTCGGGGGTCATGAGGTTGGAGCCTAGATGTGAAATATTAATGCTGTATATGTCCTAGATTCATATAATAATCTGTTCTGAGTTGGTTGACTGAAATGACATCACTTTTGCCAGTACATGGTGCAGCACTTGTTTGTAAACATGAAAAACAACAAACGTAAGCATGTGAAGACTGCAAAGACAGGCCAACAGCCTTATATCACCTATACCTACTGTTCTCACTGCAGAAACTCTGATCCATGCTTTTGTTACTTCCAGAGTAGACTACTGTAATAGCATCCTCCATGGTCTGCCTACAAAACTCCTCTACAAACTGCCATATGTCCAGAAGCTCTACTATATACTCCTCCATTTGTTTTCCCATGGCCATACAACCCCCATCCAAGAACCGTACTGGCTCCCCATCCCACAGTGAATACACTTAAAAATCCTACTTAGGCCAGAGATCTACATGCTGTTTATCAGCCCGTAGGCGTAGGCATAAGGAACCACAGTACCACTGGTGTTTTGGACAACTAATTTCCTGGTGTACTTTGGGTGTGTCTGGAGGATGTAAACAGTTATGGGGGCCAAAGACCAGAGCCTAATTATCCCTGGCAAAAATTGCAATTCCTTCCCTGTTAACTTTTCACAGTCCTGGCGACATGCAAGGAGCTTATGTTGAGATTACTAGATAAAATCTGCTGCTGAGAGTGTTTGATCCTGCCCAATAGGACTGCAGCTTACCTACAAATAGTATTAAATTCCAAATCAGTGCTATACTATGGCACCATGTTGCCTAAGCGACCACATGGTGAAAAGCAGGTAAATCCATGGCCTTATTTCCAAGTTTGTGATGGTGACAGGATAGAATACACTGTATGGTCTTCTTTGGAAAAACAGATGAACCCTCCTTCAGAGAGAGAACGTTGGTAAAATGAGAAACAAAGAAGCAGGATTTACTGAATGTGGATAAACAAACATTAAAAAATAACTTCACAAAAATATTGAAGTCACAATTGAAAAAAAAAACATATTAAAATGTCAACGTGTGTCTATTTATGACAGCACATAAAATAATCTATGTTCATTCAATTTGAAGACGATGATGGGTATGTAGGCGCAGTAATTATTTATGAATACTAATAAGCATGTCTGTTTGTGTGAGGCAACCAGCTCTGACATGGGAGTAAATGGAGAGTGCTGTGAGCTATAATAAATGGCTATACGAGGAAGAGGGTTATGCATGTGAATCAAGTGTTTGGTTTCCTCACTCTCAGAGACTCTATATGGGAGCCACTCTTTGCCTGGCTGACAGTCAATCTGCTGGGGATGTTTTATTCATGCCTTGTCCCTCTCTCAATCTAACTCACTGGCAAACACTCCCCCTTTCAAACCTACCTTCTTTTTGCAGCTTCCTCTTTAACTATTTCATAACTACAATCATGTCATCTGTAGAAAAGTTGCTTCATCTGATGGGCTGTGTTGCAGACATTAGGCTGCTGATAGCTACTTTTCTGTGGCAATAGCATATTTTCAGTTTTAATTAAAATTTTAATTGCTCATTTTGAATTTATTGCCAGGAGCTTGTTGGGGGAAAGTTGGGATAGGAGCATGTTTATCACTGTAAATGTTTGAAGCCAGGAGATCAACTGCTTCAGTTTTGAAGGCAAAAAAAAACAGTTTGATGCCACCTTTGCTGTACTTTCACTTGACAAGTCTGACAAGTCTGGGCTGCTAGCAGACTGGTTTATCACCTGGACTCTTTTACTACTGAGCCATGCTGTTGTAGCACATGTGGAATATGGTCTGGTATTGCCTCGTTGAAATAAATAAAGGCCTTCTCTTGTAAAGACGTCATCTGGCGGGGATGGCAGTATGTGTTTTATAACAAATAAATTACAACCACAATCACTTGACAACATGCTGACATTTGCAGTTTCCACTCTTGCTCTTTTTTTATTGATCTATTTTTGTCATTAAGGCATGTGATGCTGGTCATGTGCCTGAAACTTAAAAATCTAACTTTAATAAAGATACAGAATATTAGAATTTGCATTATTCTGATTGGCTACGAGTCAGAGTCAGTCAGAGTAGGTGGATCATGAATAATGCAAATCTATGTAATTAGCTTCTGAAGCAGCAGCTGGAGGACAGATTGGCATCTGAATAACTTTTGGTGGATATGAATCTTTAGGCAAAACAGGACCACTTCTGCATTTCATTCATACCTAAGTAGAAAAAACTTCCTAAATCACTACATATAAGAACAAATCTGTTTGATTGACTGGTTCCTGTATAAGACCCATGTCCTAATCCTGTCTTCAGCTCAGGGAATCATATATTTTAAAATACAAAGTCAACAAGCAGTAGAGGCTGCTTCTTCTCTGTGTATCCACTCAGATCCACTCACATTTCATAGTATTTTATCCCACCTACAGTATCTCAGACAGACATACACTCTGTCTCCTGCTGATGTGTTCGTGTGTGACTACAGTCTATAGGTCAGCTGGTCTTATCATGAGTAGCAGCGGTAAGACGCACACCATTATGGTGTGGCAGATACTGGTATATCACCCCAGCTGACTGTAACACAGCAACTCAGCCAGATAAACCTGATCCTCTGTTATTTGTGTGTGAGGATACTGTGTGTTTGTGGAACTGTATGTAGGACAAACAATCTTCTCTATAAGTGGTTTTCTTTTCTTCACCAATTGTGCAGTTGAGTGTGGATTTGTGTGTGTGTGTGCCTGCGTGTGTGTGTGTGTGTGTGTTAGACCATGTTGTTTGTAACGTTTGTAATGTATGCTTCCATTCATGAGTGATGTATTTTGTGTGTGTTAGAGGTAAAGCGGTGGTCAGCTCAGAATGTGGCTGTAGACTTTCAGCTTCATTGTCTAAAAATAGGCTCATTATTTTCTGTGTAATCTGGGCAGGTTCACTCTTTAAATGTCACTTTAAAGCCAAAGACCATAAAGGATACACAGCAAAATATGTGTTGTACACTGAAATGTGTAGTACCAAGTAGTGTATAAACAGTTAAATAAACAGTTAAACCCAGATAACTTTTTAGGAAAAAAATTATGTAACTGTCTAATATTGAGGCATCTTTTTGTGTCATTGTGTTCATGGATGTGTCCACAGTCACACTTTAGTGTGACGATACTGGACCACTGTAGGTAACATATGTGGTAAAATTGTGGTAGAGTACAGAGGTTGACAAAATGCAATGCTGCTTCACACAAAATGGCAGGTCAAAAACACACCAATGCTCTTAGTAGTTATAAAAACAAACGTTACCTGCAGCAGGTTGTTTTAGCTGTCACTAATGAACATGGTGTGGATTTCTCACTTGGCAACACCACTGCACGATGTCATAAACTGATACTGTTCCAGAAGATTCTTTAGAGTGATAATCTTCATTCTGGAGGATCATGTCATGTCAGTTTAGGAGGTCACATTCTTCATGTTCTGTCAGTAATTACAATGTATAAACTTCAGAATCTTAAGTATAAAGTACAGTGTGCTAGAAATTGTACTGTAGGTAAAATAGTATGGAATTGCAGTAGATTTCAGGACTGTAGACAAAAAAAAAAAAGAAGGATAGAAGCAGAAGCAGCAAAAAGAACACCTGTAATAACTTTTTTAAGTTTGAAAGTGTGAAGAACTGTGCAGACATACTGCTGTGATATTTACCATTAGGGTTTTTATCGTTTCACAGTATTGCTCGAAATTACATTCATACTGGAAATTTGATTATTTTATGTGGGACTAAACTACCAGTCAAGTTTGAACACACCTTCTTCTTCAGTGTTTTCTTCTTCTTTATTTTTATTTTCATCATTGCACATTAATACTGAAGGAACTGAAAGTATGACAGATCAAGTATGTAATTATGGACTTAACAAAAATATGTTAAGTAAGCCAGAATATGATTGATATTTTAGAAGGGTGGGACCTGAGTCAATGGCCTTATTAGTAGCTACAGCAGCTACTGTAAAAATTCATACTATGGCAAGAAATGCTGTTGGTGACTTAATTAAAATTGAGGGCACACTGAACCAGCATGGCTAGAGCGCTGTGTAGTCCTCACCGTAGGACTTTGGGAACTTCTCTAGAGAAAGTTACATAAGGGACTATGCACCTTAAAGTACACTGCTGTAATGTGCTGTATGTTTGTTAGCTAGGAGGCTAATATGCAGCTGTTGTCCCATCACCAGTTGAACACTAGCCACTAAAACACCAGAACACAAAAACATATAATACACAACTGAGTAAGACATATGGCCTAAAGTACTAAAACACACAACAATGCAGAGCAGACAGTCAGCACAGGTAGTTAAGACAACCCAAAGTACATAAATATTATGTCTGTCTGCAGTTACCTGATAAAAATCCACAATGTCACTCAGTTTCAATGTGTTTTGTGCATTTTGGGAAATCCTGTGCATCTCCACATCTGACTGGGAGGTGAATGGCTGATATTAGTGGGGATGTGTGTCTTAAATAGCACCTGTGTGTGCAGTTTGTGTGAGAAAATATTTTTGGCTACTTGATAGTGCAGCCACTGGGATTGGGACTGGAGATTTATGCAGCAGAGTCCGGTGTGAATACATCCATACCAACTTCCTGCCCAGGCGTTTCCACACAGCGCTCTGACAGGAGCAGGCAATTATACACATGCCAAGTTGCAAACAGCTTACGTAATGTTTCCCAGAAAAACCTGAGGTTTGTCAGTTTGTGTTTATAAGTCTGTCAAAGGAGCAACTCTCCTTAAATTGCCAGAGGATAAAAGATAGGAAGCAGTGATATTTTTGGCTTTGGACTATTAAGTTTTCGTTTTTATTGACTTAATCAGATTGTTTCCCCATAATACAGGTTGCCTTCACCATTTTATATTCATAGAAGCTGACTTATTTTTCTGTGTATTTTGATTGTTGTGGCAGCCACTGCTGCTGAACAAATGAGAGAAATTCTCAGTGGAAGATGAAAGGACAGGCATCAAGCATTCTGATCTAAAAAACAGTGAATACAAACATTTCATCAAAAACCATCCTTCCAGAGCAGACAGGAGAAAATGACACAGATAAATAAGAGGAAAACAAATGATAGAATGTTGATTAAAGGCTTGTCTTTTATATCTATACAACATAATATGTTGGTGCTGTCACACCTGTTACACATTCAGTATATGAGCAATATGACTTGTGTTTAAGAGTAGCCTATGGTTTTCTATAGAAAATGAAATGCTGAGTTATCTGACAACCTAATTCATAGGTTTTTGATGCTAATAAAACAGTAAACATTTTATTATAGTTTGAAACTCTCCATCAAATATTCCTATTAATATCAGATTACAATATGGGGCCATGATGACTATTTGAAGATTCCCTGCAATTGAAGTAATTCAGAAATTCCACAATTCAAATGTCCCTGCACATTGGAACTGTACATTGCAGTTTCACAGCAAGACTGAGAAAAGTCTGAAGTAAAAAATACTACAATACTCTTCCAGATGCAACTTTGAGTTCATAAACAGTAAAGAAAACCCTTAATCATTATGCTGCACTCAGGGTTTTTCTGCTACAGGTTTGCTTGCTCTGCGGTGACCAGTAGCTTATAATGTTAACTTATGTTAGCTCATCAGCTTGAGTTACTGTGCAACAGGACAGTAAAAGAGGTTTCAAATCAATGCAGCAGAACCAGAGAGGAAGCCCTTCATCCTAAGTGCACATGATGGTCTTTTGTCCCCATCCCCTAAAAAAAGAGCATCTCTTCAGATATTGACCCTGTGCCAGGAGCTGCATTTGCACCATAATGGTGGCTGCTCTACTGTTCTCTTCTCATCATTGAAACAATACATGTATCATGAAGATTTGGTTATGTGGAGGCACAAAAGCAACTTGAGTTAAAATTAGACACAAACAGCCGATAGGTTTAGTATCTGGTATGGTTAAAATAAGTGCTCAATGTTACAGGATATGTTGACAGTCCCCCACTTCACCATCCAAACACGAACTTTGTAACAATTTTAATTAGAGCATTAATTTAGAGCATCACACTGCCACAGGTGACTAAATGCAATCCGTTACTGTTAGGGGTAGTTACATGTTGACAGAAACAGTGTGTGGAGTCTCATTTTAAAGGGCACTCCCTAAAACCTGGCACCTCTAAACAGGCTTTTGTGTGTGAATTTTCTGCTGTTATGTCACAGCATCATTAAGCACACAGTAAGATGCCAACTGTTCTGTTATGTCTTGCATCTTAGCCTGACGCCTGCCGCACCCATGTGAATCTACAGAACCACCGGCCACTTTGTGCCTTGGAGCAAATTCTCCAGTATCATAAGATAATACAAGGGGATCCAGAGGAGGAACGAGGAATTGAGGAATGAGATGGGCAGTATGGCTAATATGTGTTCATTCATCACTACATTCATGCGTTATCCTAACCACTTCTTTTCTTGAGGGGACTGGGGTGCTCTCACTGGGTGACAGTTAGGTTACACCCTGGACAGGCTACCTGTTCTATGTGATCTTTGATTCTAAAATGACTCTGTTTTGTTTATTCATTTGCAGGAGGATCCGGGCAGATTAACTATAAGATGCTCTTAATGTGTATGATTCTGGAGGCCTTAACTGAATGCATGTCTGTACCACATTTTCATCACAAGCTCACAAAGCTCACAATCCGTTGATGTTTAGCAGGTAAGATAAATTCTTTACCATGATTTAGAATATCCTACCACTTGGTAACACAAAGTATGGCAAAAGGGGTTCATAAGTTTAGCATCTGGATATCTGTGTACTACATTCCTTGGAAATGTAGAACACAGAATGAATTTGTTGAGATATTTTACTAAAACCAGAAATTTCTGCCTCATACACATGAAAGTCTGTATGTTTGTTTGTTATATATTTAAATAGGCCGAAGTGGTCAAGTGATCGACATTCCACAAGATTCCACTGACTTTACACCTGTGCAAACATTGTTTCCCTCAGTGTTCCAGAAGATAATCTTTCCTGTCTAGTTTAGTTTATATAATTTTTATAAAAAAATAATATTAGAACAACAAACAGTATGACCAGTGCAATTCTAACACACCTAAATGTTATCTTGATTAAATATTGTGTATTGTGTAAACTTGTGTCTTAATTGGATAATTAAAATTTATTCATGTACTACGTGAGCTTCATTAGAACGTTCTGTTGTGTCGTCTTGTTCATTTTTAGTTAATAATACTGCTAATTCTGTTAACTCATAGGTACCTACCAAAATTAGGTAGAATTAATTTTTCTAGTGGAAGAAGCACAGTTCTGCAACTAGATTCTGCTAAAGCCAAAGTTTACCAAGGTCAATTGATAACAATGAAGAGCAGTCTACTAATATGTTCTTGTTGGTTTGTTTATCAACATAATTTAATGAGTTGAGTGAACTCTCAGAAACGTACTTGTGCAAAAATTTTAAGTTAAAAGATTTCAGGTCAGAACAAGAAACACTAAGTCTGGCAATAAACACCAAAAATGTTAAGTTAAATAATTTGGGAACTACAAAACCTAGGTATTTATATCAAGTTAATACTATGATTATTTACTATTACTACTACTGGGTAATACTAGCTGATTCCTAAATAAGAAATAGAAGGAATAGTGACATCTGAAGTTGTTTCAAGCACAGGAAAATATGGTTTCACTGATGGTGAAAAGTCATCTCATTTATCATTTATCAAACTCCACAGTAAATCAACTTACAAAGGCAGCCATACAAATAACCCGAACCAGCCTTCTAACCATGCATGCATACCGCACACATTGGTAGCCGAAAGAATACAGCTAAATGAAAAAAAAAAAAAAGTTTAACAGCTCCAAATGATACACTCCACGCCAGAGGCCTTGGCAATTACTGAAACTAGCAGAGAAAGAATGAAAACAGAGAAAGAAAGCACAACAAAGGATGATAAGTGAGTGTGGTCGCTCCACCACTTATGAGATGCTTAGAAAATAAGATTTGCAGTTCCCCTCTGAATGTTGCTGTAGACTCAGAGCTATGGGCTTAATAAATGACCTTGGTGTTAATGCATCTGTGACTCCCTTCCACTCCCTCACATCTTCAGACTATTGACTTTATCCTTCACTGTGTTTATTTGAATTTCTCATTATCTTGATATTTTCAGAGAGCCTTGTCTGGGCTTATTGAAATCCTTTGCTTCTGTGACTCAGAGTCATCCTTGTAGTGCAGAGAAATGCTCTGTGAAAAGGAGAAACTGTTGTCAGACGCCTCAGGATTTCAGCAGCTCTGACAGTGAATTATAGTATTTAGCCTGAAAGGCTTTGTCTGTAATTTCACACCATTTAATATGAACCATGCCTTCATTCCAAGAAATGTCAATGTGAGATAGCAATGTTTTTTACATTCATCAAAGATTCCAGGCACTACGGAAAACTAGAAGAAAAAGTGATTTTTCCCTCTAAATGGTGCTCTACGTCAAATGATAAAATATACTTCTGTTCATGCCCTTTAGGCCGAGACATAAAAGTGTTTTCTGATCTGATGCCTCTATCAGAGAGACTACATCATTTGTCTGTGCCTTCCAAACTTGCAATTCACTGATGAAAACTACATGTTTCATGTTGAGATAACACTGTAGTATAACTATATTATAGTATATTTATAGTTTTTTTCTCTGGAAAGCAAAAGAAAACATACTGTACCCATTATAGACAAAGCAGGAGTGGGAGAGGTTCTAATTGATCAATAATAAAGTGGGTCAATCAGTTCCAGTATCCTCCCCCAGGAGTGCGTCAACAGGTTGATTCATTGTGAGAGAGAAAAGAGGAAAGCAATGGGCTTATCTAAAGCACTTTACAATGTTGCTTTTCAGTCACACACACACACACACACACACACACACACACACACACACACACACACACACACACCAATGATGGCAGAGCTGCCATGAT
>OMLM01002950.1:5586-19812 GCA_900302695.1 Helostoma temminkii | reverse complement strand
GAGTGCATGGGTATGGGTATGAGAGAGGGGAAGGTAGGAGTGTATGTTTGTGTGTGCATGTGTGTGTAGGGGGTGGGGGTGGCTGCTGAGGTAATATCCCTGGGAGTGTGGTTAGATCATATTCCTCTCCCTGTCTTCTCATGCTGTGGGTGGGGCTTTGTGGTGGAGCTGGCTGGAAGAGAGCGAGGGGATGAAGGGAAGGAAAGAGCGAGAGAAACAGAGAGGGAGAGGAAGAGAGGTGGGGGAGGTAAGAAGGGCTATGGTAAAAGACGAGTGGAGGGGGGGTTGAGAGATGGGCAGTGCCGACAGTTCTCACTAAATCTGCACCAGTGCTACACCCCTGAAGTGGCAAGACTGGTTCACACGAGCTCTTCTCCACCTTTCTCTTCCTTTATGTCATGCTCTGTATCCTGCTTCTTCCCAGCTGCTAATTGGATGTTTTAAACTTTAACATTAGTTCAATAATTAGCCAGAAGAAATCAGAGCAATATTAAACATAGCAAGCAGACAAATACAAGTTTTGAAAAATCACCACAAGTACAGTATGATCATTTAGTTTTTAGTCATTGTTTCTCATACTGTGAAAACTTTATTAACATTTTTGTCCAGATACAGTGGTGCTTGAAAGTGTATGAACTCTTTGTCCTAAAACGTAGTGAAACAAATGAAACGATGATGATGAGTGGCAAAAGAATGTGAACCCCTATTATTCATATAAAGCAGATATTGGAGTCAATAGGATGACATTTAGACATTTGGATGACATGAGGGTCTGCCTACTTTAAAGAAGGGAAATCTGGGTGTTTCACTTTCAAACTGTGATCTTGACAACGCATGTTTGTACATGTGCGCCGTGGTTCAAACAACAGAATTATCTGAGCACCTTGCAGAAGTTTGAAAGGATTACAACAGAATGTGTAAAGGGTTTGGCTTGACCAGTCAACAGTCAAGCATATTATTTACAAGTGAAGAGCATTAAACACCATTGTTACCCTCCCCAGAAGTGCTCAACCAGCAGTGATCACAAAAAGCAAGTCATCTAATAGGCCAGATCACAATCAGCCTCAGTTTACCTCAGCATATATACAGTATATGAAGCTAAAGAGCAAATATTAGCATGTGCTAATCTAAGATGGTGAAATTGATAATTAATTTTAAGCACCTTGCATGCTGATTTTAGCTCAGTGCATCACTGTGCCCATGGGTAGATAGCTGTCATGTTCATGTTCTGATCATTTTGAAGAAGACCAGAATACGCTGGTCATATGGAAGATCTGCAGAACCATCACTTTCCCTTTTGTTCGTGATCACAAAACATCTGATGGCTGTAAAGGGGGTGGGTTGCCGATTACTTGGGGGACTGGTAATACACACTCAGGTTATCAAACTTTGATTTTGTATGAGATATATATATATATATATATATATATATATGGTTGTTGTAGCAGTAAAACAGATAATATGTCCAGAAATCAAGTACCTCACAGTCTCCATGGTGACCGTGGCCACAGAGGGACTGAGGAAACCTATTCAGGAAAAAGTGCCAGTGCAACTGTACCTTTAAAGATGGATGTCTTGAGTTAGCAATTAGTTTATCATAGTTAGATATCCTACCTCAGTGTCAGGGAGCTTTAATAGTTGAAATTCAGAGGTTTGAAAAGTGCCGTACTACTGCTCAACAGAATATATGACTATTGCCACAGAAAACACAGCAGAGTTTGAGGAGTGCCTGCACATGCTTCCTCTGCTGTTTGGTTTACCAGATTTATGTGCCATGATCTCTCTACAAAAAAAGATTCATTGTTTCCTTTGAGCAAATGTAAAATAAAGAATCTGCATTTGTAATTTTCTGCACTCTGTTCATCTGAGTGAGTTCATCATCATTTTAAACTGTGTCAGTACTGTTCTTCAGTTTTGTTGGTTAATCTCATGTCTTCTTCTGTTTCCACTTCTTTCTTTTAGCTAATGTTGGCTTCCTCCCCATTTCTGTTGTAGTAGGGCATGTTAAACTGGTTTTATTATTATTGTAGCGGTATTATGGTTGCATCTATGGGAAATTTTCTTGATGGCATGCCTGGCAAACATATCATGGTGTGTAAGCCCCTAAACCAATGTATACCTGTTAGTCATTCACACCCTGGGTGTGTGCTCACACCTCTCTGTCCGCCCACTATCGTGTAATATCAAAATGGTTAAGACACAAACAGGGTTTTCTGGTCTAGTTTGGATATTTTATACAGTGTCAAATGAGTATTAAATGCCACCGTGTAGTAGCTTACAACCAATAAGAGCATAATTCACGACACTGATCCTTTACACATCATTTATACATTTAACACACAGTGTATAGACCCCTGCATCACATGGGACACCCACTACTGCCCCCCTAATTTACAGCATTACAGGGAACTAATAACTAAATGACATACATAATTGCATTTTTATCTGTAACAAGTACAGCGGTACATTTTTAAAGATTATAAACCTCCCTGACTTCACTTTTTCATTTCATTTCTTATGCGGCAGTATGGCTTTCACACAAACACTAACAGCTCATGCTAAAAGCATTTCACAACAGTTAACTCTGGTTATGTAGACCAGTCTGAGGCCAGAGCATTACAGAGCCACCCTGACACTGAGCTGACAGAAAGCAGGAAGTCTGATTGTCTCACACCCACAAGTCGAAGACTATATTCAAATAGTTTACCGTATACCAAAACTTCAGCTGCTCCTCCTGTATTCTTATAGTGAAAATAGAGATACCTGGACTTGAATTCAATTAGGTAGAACATTTAAAACAATTCAGCTTACTAAATAGTAACACATCTTGCCTTAACCAGAACCTTACTCACCAGCCTGGTAAACACCTAAAAATGCTGAGTGAATAAAGTATGTACTGAAAAATCACTGTGGTTAGTTTCAATAATCAATAGTTTTTATTTTGTAGCAGCATGGCTCTAGGATGGCAATGTCATTCACTTGGTTGGTTTGTCTGATCTATTTGGTCCAGATGGTCCAATTCTCAACAGCTAGTGGATTGACACAACATTTTATAAAGACAGTTATGGTAGTTAGTGATAAATCATTCTGATGTTGCTGATTCTCTATTCTGTTCTCTAGAATCACATGCAGACCACATTTCATTTGTGTTTGTTTCAATCTACTTGCTATTTCACAGAGATTCATGGTGACGCCAAAATTGAATTCAGATCAAGATTTTAAGATTTTTAAAATACCTGCAAAATAATTACATCAGCCCAAGATGTAATTTTGTGTTCAAGGCTGATTTGCTAATCTGGCTAATACAGGTCAGGTCAGAAGTGGCCCTGGTATTGACCTTATACATTGGGTCATGTTATTGCCCCATTAAGTTTCTGCATTTAAAATGTTACCTTGGCAGGACTTACTGCAACATTTATAGGCTTTAACTTCAGAGCTTTAACTCGTGGAGGACAAAGATCACAAACAGAACACTGATGAAAACTGCTTATGATTAATCTCCTCATACTTCAGCCCCACTCACACAGGACTTGAGCAAAAAAAAGATCTTGGGCATCAGACCACACAAACAGATTGAAACTTTGAAAACCAAGTGAGCTGCTGACAGTGTTGGTGATGTTGCTGCAAACTGACATCTCCCACACACACCTACACACCTCTGACCACGTTAGTGGGTTTCTAGTTAACTTCATAAATCAGTTTTTGGGAGAGAAGAGTGGACATTATGTTTGGCAATGTAAACAATGAGAGACAAAAGAACATATGAAAATGACCCAGTTCAATCTTAAAGCAATTACACAAGTTTGGACAGGTCAGCATCTGGTGTTCACCATGTATGTTGCTTTCTGCATTTTTGTTCAGATCAAAAATCTGTAAATAAAAACTTCACAGAAATGTATTTACTTGGCAAATGTAACGTAATGACAGAGGCTTGTGTGTTACACATATTTTATATTATCAAATCACATGATTGTAGCATTTGTTTCTTCTGTTCTCTGTTGTTACTCTCATCCTTTCTATTTGCATTTTTAGCATAATTTTTGCATTATCCACTATAACAACTCTGAAATATAATCTCAAAAGCAATTTTTTGCTTGGATGCCCTACAAACTAACATTTTATTCTAAGAAATAAAAAGAAATGAAAAGACCGGGACATAACTTCACCTGTCTTCTATGATTTTCTTGTTAGACTACCTTCGACATTATAGCAAAGTGCAGTATTAGAGGAGTACTCTACTGTAATCTACTTTTCTCTGCACTTTGTGGGGAGAGAACCTGCATTAAAACACATCACAATAGCTAATCATTAAACAGACTCCATCATCCAAAACATGGCACGTGAGCAAGAGCAGGTCTATTTGACAGATTTGGTGGATAGGATGGTGACGCCCACTTCACAGGTGGCAGGATGAAAGCAACAGCAGCATGTGGGTGTAACTTAGAGTTGTTGCTTTGTGTACTGTTAAGTGTTTTTCTTTATTGTATTCAAAATGTGTAGTTTTATACCCTGGACCCTTGCTTCATGTGCCACACAAAAGAAAGAAACGCACACAAAAAATCAACAACAACAACAACAAAAAAAAAAACCACCCGGTTAGAAGGCACATGCAGAAAGGTAATTAAAAAATCCTGATTTTAATCAATGTTGGCAATTGGACTGTATTTATGCATCCCAGAGAGAAAAAGGTGTTTATATAAAAACAGAATTTGCACAAGATTATTCACTTTTAATTTGACAAGAAACTCACAATTCTCGGCCTTTGCTCTGCTGCACTGCCCTTGATATGTCTCCTCCTGCTTACATTTCTGAGAAGCCCTGGTAATTAACGGGTTGGTAAACCTTGCCAAAGGATTTATGCTAATAAATGTGAACCACCCCATTGTGTTAGCTCTAAACATTTATGAGAACAAGTTTAGGATAATCTTAAAAATTCATGATTGGACTTTGAGTGGACTTTGTGTTGATTTAAACCTCAAGCGTTAAGGCCTTATATCTGTGTAGCTTTATAGAGCTGTTATACAGTAGATCATTCTTTCTGTAAATACGTCTAAAGAAAATATTACTACAAGACTTGTTTCACTTGAAATAAATAAAGAAATATGCTTATTCATTTCCTTGCTCAGAGTTAGAACTGTTGAACAATGATACTAGTTACATTGCAATACTAGCAGTTAGCCTAGCATGGCATAACAGGTTATATTCTATTAATGTAATCAGTACCAAAAGAAAAACATTGTGGTTTAGAAGGGTATATGTCAGCCATGTGGCCCTTGCAGAGCATGACAGATTCAAAGTGAGCTCACTTACAAAAATAATTTCTCACCATTGTTGGCACGTCTGGTGGTTTACTGTGGTGGTGACCATCAGAACTGTAGATTTGCTAGAGTCTTATTTTATGTTAGTGTGTGACGGCACCTTAAAACTACAACCTGTCTTTTTTTTTATTATACTCTTGTTTTTGTGTGTGTTAAAGAAGACACAAAAAACGTAACTTCCCCGTTATTTGTCTGGACTTGTCATTTACATTAATTGTGAACATATGATGATTATGTTAACAGAAAACATAATACGGTTGCAATGTGTTTAGACAAAAATATAATCACAATTGCGCTTTAGTTTTACAGGAGCGTACAACTGCAGAGCAAACAGACAATGTGCAGATGTTACCTACTGTTGGTATTACACACTGACTCATGTCTGATCTCAAATTTCAGCAGGAACTCAATTTCTTTATTTCCCTTCAGTCTTTTTATTGACCCCGAATGTTTCCGAAGGCAAGTCATAAAGCCCCAGGTTAAACAAGAATGTTTTTTCACTGCAACATAGACCTGCAGGCAAATTCAACAAACAGAACATGTCTTAGGATTACTGAAGTACTGATGTACTGTCACAAACTGATATTACAGTACTTATATATATGTGTGCTGTAGCACTTTTACATTTTTGGTGTACAATATATACAGTGTTAAATCTCAAGTTACTTGATTAAACAGACATTATGTGAACAGTAACTGCACAGACTGTTACATGCTTCACTTACTTCTCTGCCCCCATTGTAAACTGTTGTAACTTGGTTCAGACAATGTCATGACTGAGCAAATTTGCTCAAGCAATTTTTAGAGAAAGTTAAATAATACACCACTCCTTGCAGAGGACAAGACACTGTAAAAGATAGGACACACAATGAAAAAAACTCTTGGGTGTGTAGATCTATAAACAAACCTGGCACACTTGAGTTGTAAGTTCATGCAAAGGAGACCACAACAACAGGGTTATTGTAACATTAACTTTCACTAGTAGGTATTAAGACCAAAATGTATCTGCTCATTACTAGCTTGGAAATAACTATCCTGAAATTCAAAGGTCAAGAAAAGTTATGTTTCTACAAACACAGCAAATAAGTTATTGAATGTGTTTTCCATATTCCTGTGGCATCTGTGTCAGGGGAAACCCCTGTGTTGTTCCTTGATGGGAAGGTTTGCATAGAAAGTATAAACATTTTCGTTCACTAATGCTACTTGACATTTCAGTGGGTCACAGTAAAAAAAAATGCATGCTCTTCCTGATGTGTAAAGTCTTCATCTTGTTTCCGTGTTGGCGTGGATTTTATCTGAAGTGCAGGTCAGATTGATTAGAGTTGTGACTTCCAAGTGTTTTGGCTTGTAAACCTTAAAGCTTGACCTGTAGAGAATCTGTTCAACTCTTGATTGTGAACCTGTTTTTGACCTTTTCACCACAGAATCGGACATCGTGAAGTGAACCATTGCTTCCCACTATTTTTGGTCAAAATGGTTCATAAATGAGAACTGAACCGGTTCTGTGTTGGTAGAAAAAGCCCTTACCGTGACTCCTCATCACATCACTGATGTCTCATCACCTTTTAGACATAGAGACATTATCATTCTGAATGTCTATCTTTGGTCTCTATGAACTCTTGAGAGAGGTATCTGGCTCTTATGCTGCTAAATGTTCCACTAGATATCAAATAAACAGGCCACATAATAAACTAATTTTACTTTTTTTGCACATGCGTCTGCAGACTCAAAATTTGGGACCACACAGATGTCTGCACGGTGTCTGCGTGGTCCCTCACAGACTTGAGGAGATTTAAAAAAAAATTTAAATTAGCTGACACTTGCTCTGTAAAGCCAAGCAGAGCTGCAGATTCAGGTGATAATTCCCTGCAGTTTCATCACTATAACATACTCCCTTCACATTATCACATTGTTTTCACTTTGCCACAGTTCATACATTGTTTTAAAATACTACTAACAGATACTTCAGGTAAGTGGTTTGATTGGTTTTCAAAAATGAGACTTTTGTTCTTTGTTTTAAAAGAAAAAAAAAAAGAAAAAACACCTGATAACGAGCAGATATTTTGGCCATTAAATATTGCTTCATTACTTTTCACAAAACTACACTCATCTCATCTCTGGAGCTTGTTTGATAATCTTTAGATCCCATGATGTTGCTGTGTCACCCAGTATGACACCTTCAGCAGCGTTTACTGCATTTTCAACAGCATTTACTGATTACACCCTCTTATTAAATTCCCATTATGCAGTATTATAGGATTCAGAGCAGAGCAATTGTTCTTATGTTTTGCCAGGTACGAGCTGGTACGCTGAAGCACACACCCTATAAACTCAGATACTGTCACCAACTCCGTATCACACTACCTTTTTTCAACTGCTTAATTTCTCCCCTGATATGTCTTTTGTTTGATACCTGATATGAATCCCTCTAGCTCCTGCTTGGCACAAGCAAAGGCCCACCCACTGACTCAGCCCTGCATTATAATGTAACCTCTTCCCCATTTTTCTTTTCTTTTCCTTTTGCTTCCACTGTATTTGTAATCTCACCAAAATCTTCTAGCTGCACACCAGCCTCAGTTTGGATGGTTTACAACCAGCTCTGATCTCACAGTTTTTCACCCCTTGCTCCTAGCTTGGTCTTTGCCCCATCTCTCCTGCCCCATTAGGCCCTTGTCAGGTCTTCCAGCCCTGCAGAACTTCATCTCCTCTGTCCTTCAACCTCAAGGCTCCACTCTTTGTTCACAGCCAGAATCATACCACCCAATGCAAGCTCGCAAGCAGGTTTTAAGGCTTGGCCTGAGATTGTGTGTCACTCCCCTCCCCTAAGCACAGGTGGACTTGTAGGGAGCGCTGCCAAATACTTTAGGTTTAGAGGGAGGGAGGGGTGTTGGCTGAGGCTGGTGGGTGTAGCAGTTTTTGTTTAGTTGTGTTTCTTAGATAACCGTTTCGTGGAACAGTACCTTTTCACTCCCCCAAATCACTGACACACCTTCAGAGCAAATTTGAGTCTCTATCTCGCCCGCTCTCACTTTCACAAGTGTTGAGTTTCCTGACAGGGACAGAGTGCAAGAGAGAGAGAGAGAGAGAGAGAGAGGAACTGAAATCAAAACTTCTCTTCTTAAAAGGTCAGTAACATCTCGCTGTCTCTTTCACTCTCTTTACTTTTCTACTTTTCTTCATTGTACTACCATTTCCCATATCTTAAAAAAGTCATAATGAGAGGTTCATATTTTCTGTGTATTGTGGCAAAATTTCAAAGCATGCAAGAGCTGTCTGCTTTCCACTGAGCACTAGAATCAGACTAAAGGATGGCTGACCTTTTGTAGAATCAGGTTCCTCTGTGTTCCCATTTTAAGTTGCAAATGGCTCCACGTCTCAGACTTTTCATAATAGGACATGCATTATAAAAAGGGATGTCCAGTTATTCTCAGTGCTGTCCAGAAACTTTCCTCTGCATATCTTGCAGCAGATGTGCATACAGTGAAAGCCACCCTTTTTATATACTGTAACAGCCACACACTGAGGAGGAAGCAAGTGAAAGCATGACAAAGCTGGAACAGATTGAAAGACAGATATTATTGTAGCTGCAGCTTGCATAACTGCAAGATAATTTACTGTGCATGGTTTGTATTTTGATGTATTTAACATCGTCATTCTCACATTTCTGACATCGAGAAACTGAATAAGTTGTTGTAATATTAAATTTAAGAGCTTGTGAGGGAATTTCTCTAACTGACATGGCAGTAATTAGTCTGTTCTCCAGGGATATTCAAACAGCGATTAAACAGTCAGATTTAACGTTATATGTAACTGCAGATTCGGTTTCTCTGTGCAACAGATGTGGGGGCAGAGGTGTGACATTTAAAATAATTTCACTCTTCCTGTCTGTGACCCCCCCACCCCAATCAGATAGCGTGGGTAACTGTTAACCTTTAAGAGTATTATTATAGGGTGATAAAATACCATACCGTGTGATCACTGTTCCACCCCCAAATCTGATACTGCAACTGAACAGAATTATCAGTATTTGCTATAAGTCAAGTGTCTTTTCTTTCCTGTTATTGAGAATGGCACTTTCTTAACTGATTTCAAACTGGCAATGACTATACATTCAGTTATATACAAATGACTCCAATATCCAATGTTGTCCTAATACAGGTGAAACTTAATACAGATAGACAAAATTAGTGGCAATGCTGGATTTAATGTAGGTATGCTGTTTGCTTCTACTAACAGATAAATTCATGCAAGGCCTTTAAAAATGTAGTTTTCTCAAAGTGTACTCAAAACAAGCCAATGCATAAGAGTAAGATAATACAGAAGAACAAAACCCAATGAAGAAATCACATTTTCTTGCCATAGAGCAGCATGTCAAAAACACACACATAGCTCAACCTGAGATGTTTATCAGTCTTAATCATTAATGGAAGGAAGCAGAACTTATAGAGCTCTCTTCGTGCCACAGTTGGGGTTAGACGGGGATAAAGTCAAATAGACACTACCACACCTACTCTCGTCACACACCCTGACTACAGCCCAGTGTCTGCTTCTTTCTCTCTTCAGGATTATCTGAATTGAACCTGATCCATGCAGGTCTTTTGTTACAGAGCCTCTCTTGTGTTTAGCAAACATTACCTGAGGCACATTTCATTCATGGTTGCACAATCTCACCTATAGTATACCGTATATGATAAGCCAATATTCAAGCCACCCTGTAAAGGAAGTAACCTTGTATTTGCACAAAAATGCACCCTAGCTAGTGGGTAAATGCATGTGAGCGTGAAAGTATTTGATTGAGAGAAATAGAGACTTAAGTGTCGGTGTATGAATGCGTCAAGCGAGCTTCATAATTGCAAAACGGTGCAATGTGTTCATTATGAGACTGACAGAGTGAATGAGTCCACACGCCTTCTTCCCACCTGACAGCATGTGGGCATGTCCATGTAACAGCATTTACACTGGGATACACAATCTGATTTTAACCTGCTATGACACAGACATCATCTTGTCACAGTTGTCTAAAATCAGTCTTAATGTTTCCAAATCCTGCTCAGACAGGTATGACAGATTCTGATATGTGCCACAAAGTGTCACCTAATCACTTTGCTGTGCACCCTCAAAAACTCTTCTCACAGTATGTTCAGGTTAAAGTGGTTCAATGTCTACCATTGTTGTGCATGCATGTGTGCGTGTCCGCCCTCCTCCGTAGGAGCGAGGTCCAGGTTTTGTTGTGTGGAGTTGGGCTGGGTGAGTAAGCCACCCCTCACAGATGAATAGAGGATGGGAGGAGGCTTGAAGAGGCTGCCGTGGGTGGGAGGCCGAGCCCTGCCAAAAAAGCTCCTTCTGTGGGATTTGTGTACTTTTACGTTCCTCACGAAACACAGTGCCTGGCTCAAACGACAAAGCAGCCAGGGAGGCAGGCACTCGCACTCACAGAGGTCGGCTTGATGGCACCTTCTGCTTTTTAAGCTATATACTTTCTTTCCGTTTACAATTTCTCCATTTCCACCGTTCTCCTCTTCTTTCTCCCACTATCCCTGCAGCTGCTTTTTGTTATGGCTTTTAAGTTTTTTCCCTTCAATAAAGTGACTGCTCATGTTCAACCTAAGTCATCTCGCGCCAGAAACTTTTTAACACCCAATTCAACTCGAAACACGCCATTGTGAGAAGCAACAGCATGCCATCGGTAATATTACAAATGAATTTACACTATTCCTACTTTTCGTGGAAACTCAAGAATGACTTACCGGCATCATTATTTACGTCATTAGTTTTAATTTATATTTTTATTTTAGTCTTACTTAACTGCAACACAACAGCAGCTGCTGAAACCATAACTTCCTGATAGTTTTACTTAAGCTCTCATTTCATACATTCCCCATATTACTTGTATTAGCAATATAAAGAATTTACTAAATAGTAGTGGAAAAACTTTTTAGAATGGTTTTGTATTCCCTAGCACAGTCAAACTCATCTGAGAAGTATTTTGTCACACATTTCATGTCAGTGGTGGACACACTTTGTAATGTGGTTGTGCAATGAAGCATTTTACATACAAATTGTGGGTGTTTCCTGAATGTTACCTAGATAATAGAAAATAGGCCCCTGTAACCACTGGCAACCCACAGTCTCAGTATATGGTGACAAGTGCATAAGACATGATTCTCAGCTTTGCAATCAGCAAAATTATTACCTAGTAAATTAGAAAATTAAAGCTCTACTTTACAGTAGAGAGCTGCAAAGACGTTGCACAGGATCATACAGAGTTGAATGCCATTCAGCATCAGGGAGATAGATGAAGAAAAAGAAGAAAGGGAAAAAAGAACACGATTTCATAATGTCGAAAAGAAAGATCTGGGTTGAATAAGTGGGTCCACCCACCTGTATGTGAGAGGCAGCGAGAGAGAAAGCAGGGCTGCATGGCAGTTTTAGAGACATGAGTGTGTGGGTTAGGCTAGCTGGCCTGCTTATGCTATCTAATCACTGGGAGAGAAAGGAGAGCAGCATGCCTTGATCCACCCACCCACCCCAGACAAACAGCAGTTAGCCTGCTAAGTAGTATATGTGCTCTGGGCTGTACATGGGGGAACGGATATAAAATGTGATAGAGTCTGCAGGTAACAGACATTCAGCACAATTATGTCTCATTTTCTGCTGGGGAGAACGAGAGATGTGTCAATCTAGAAACTACTATGGGTCACGACTGCGTGTGAGACAGTGTGTGAGGTTGATGTCTGCTTGCTGTGTGTCATTGTTGAACAAGTTGGCCATAATCCGGCAGCTTTAGGGGTAGAAATACTGACGGATTTTTAAACCAAATTAGCCAAATTTGTTTTAACCCAAGGCAAATCTTTTTTAAAAAAGGAATGGAATAATATTTGAGATTGGAAACAGAGAATAAAAGCTGACATGTACATTCGTCTTTGAATTTTAGCAGTCTCATTAACATGAATTAAGGCCCAGGTATGTCACTTTCACAGTTTTTTGTCACTTTGGTCAGAAACAGATTAGTTACCTGTGTGATACTTGAGTGGGTGGGATGAGATTAGGTGTGAGTCCAAAAATAACTGACCTACGTAGTGTTGTCTGCCACCTCGTGCATGTATGTGTGTGTGTAAGTATGTGTGTGTCATGACAGGTATCTGTCTCCCCTGCCCTGCAGCCTGACTGGTTTTAATTAGGAGGTGCCAGAGTGCCCGAGGGCTCTCCTGCTGACACACACATACACATGTGCACACACAAACATGCATTCCCACACACACGCACACTACCTGAGGGCAGACAGAGGCTGTCCCACCAAGGCTGGCCTCCTTCTCGTTATCACCATAAGGAGTTGTCCTCATTCACCCCAGGACCCTCCCAACATGCACACATGCTCACACACAGAAATATTCACACCAAGCTAATCAAATGAACACAACACAATACACAATACTAAAACGCATCCAGACGCAGCAGTGAAGGTTGGGACCATATTTTGATGCAGTTTCAGGTTGAGAAATACATTTCCACATTCTAGGGAATCCATAAATAAAAATGAACCACAATAGCCTCAAACATAAAAAATAATAATATTTGTCTTCAGCAAACATCACCACAAACATGCCAGTTATCCTCTCACACAGCAGCGCGTTCATACAACGCATTATGGCCACCTGTGAAACACTGTAACTCTGTCTCTCCCAGCACTCCCAGCTCTAAATATGCAGCTCGTGTACTTTACCTCCCTTCTGGCAAAGCTTCCAATACTGATTAGGATGTTTGAAAAGAAGACAAAACAGGAGAAAGTTAAAGCACAAACAGACAGATCAGCAGAAAGTAAACGCCCTCACCTAACTCACTCGAATGGCATGCTCCAAGGTGAGTTCTAATGACCTCAGTGCAATGACAGATGGGTGCATGTCTCTGTGAGGATTTGTCTGTGATTGAGCGAGACAGAGGAGACAGTGGGTTTGCACACATGCCTGCCTCACATTGTATTTAAGCAACATTGCATCTGTGCAAATGTCTCCGTCCTTGGACTTTCGGAGGCAGGGGCTGCAGACTGGGGAGGCTGCTGCGGTGCTCTATCTCTGGGCTGTACAGCATGACTGCCTCCTTTTCCTGCTTCTCTCCCACACCAGACCACACCTGGCCTCTGAGACATCAGGGTAAAGGGCTTAGGTTGGGCTGGCTGTGTATGTCTGCCTTTACAGTTATTAATCCAGAGAAGATTTGCCAAGCACATGGGTGCATATTTTAAACCTGTTTTGTACGGTCAGCCTGTGAGCAAATAACATGCAGATCAAAGCCTCAGTAGTAACTTTTTAAAATATATATTTTAGTTGGATTATTTTCTAAAACATATCTTATGGTGGAGAAATTCTAAAAACATCTTCCATGACACAGGCAGCAGTGTGAAGATATTTCCTAACTAACCAATCAGAGAAAGTCAGCAATGGGAGCTCGTGGCTGTCAATTAATACACAAGGGTGTATTAAGAGAGTTTTTTTTATTTCTGTTAAAACCTTTTTAATGTTAAATACATTAGGCACAACAAAATGTAGTTTTTAAGAAATAAATAACCAGTCTTACCTTCTGATGTTTATACATTATAATTCCTGAGCATAACATGACCCTTGGCAGTAGTCTACTATACTCTGTTTTTGTGGTGCCAGTATAAAGTTGAGGTGTGAAAGACACTTTTGTGCGCTGATATTTCCAAAAGCAATTGAAAAATACTTTTATTTTTTTATGTTATATATAATTTATATATTATATTTTTACCAAATGAATAAATATACAGGTCACCAACCTGTTTTTTCTCTTGAAAATCTCATAACTGAATCTCTACAGTAGCTCTTATTTTCAATGCGGTAACACACTGAGCAGAATAAAAGATACTGTCAGGATCAAAACGAGTGACACA
>OMLM01002949.1:47849-74637 GCA_900302695.1 Helostoma temminkii | reverse complement strand
AGCCTTGCAACTTGAAAAGATGAATGAATGTATTGCTGAGTGTTAACAGAATTATGATTATTTAGTATCAGTTTCCAAAAACTCACTCCTTTGTATGTCGAACATTGTGTATCACTACAGTACTTCTTATGTTATAGCTGTTCATTTCTGGTGTAATAGTGTCAGCCATGATGTTAGCAATATATTTATTTCAGTCTCTACTCCCACACATCTAACAAGGTCAGTGGAAGCAGCCCCTACACTTGTTCTTTACAATGTGACAGTACAACTCTCTACTAATAATTAGCAACCGCAGATACATTTTGTAGAGTTCATACTGAGTGTGTACATATGTTCCTAGTCATTGTTTCTAGAGGATGTGTGTGCGTCTGTTTTGATGAAGAGACGGTAGTTATGATAGTAGCTAAACTTAGTTTCCACTGCAGTCTGTCTGGTGTGTCTGCAGCTGGGTTTCTTTGTGACAGCTCCGTCGTTCGTTTGAAATGAGAACTATGCTTGGGACTGAAGTTTTGCTAGGTGGTGGGGTTGCAGGCTATGCAACAAAACAAACCAACAGTAAAACAACAGCAGGTCTAGACAGTATGAATGTGGATTTGAACAGCTGAGACACAACACGTCTGGTTCCCTTTACACTTAATTTCTTTGAAAATGTGTAAAATATTAGTTTTAGCATTTTTTTAAGTTGTTTTTGTTAAAATGTTAAGTTTATTAGGTTTAAAATGTTTACACCTTCTTAATTAATGTACTCAGCCATATATAAAATAGAAATAATACAACACACCAACTTCTAATATCTGATACCTTAATACAAATAGGTATGCTTTTGTATGTATTATTTGTATAAATATCTGATATTAAAGCGTCATTTAAAATTTTTGATGTGAAAATGTACCTGAATAACAAAAAGTGTATTTGATATATTTATGTATTCAATAGATCTTAAGAAGATTATGTATTTGCATAGAGATTTATGATGCCTATGTTTTTTCAATCATGCTGCATTCTGTGAAAAGTCTTTCTGGCCTCAACTAATTTAACACAAACTAATTTAAAACCATAAAGGCTTTTTCAACTTTCACTGGAGTATGCATTGTGCAGTTGAAGATGTTTTTGTGTTAAGATTCATTTTAGAATATATTGAAAAGATAACCTTGAAACAAAGTGACAAAAGCATCAAAGAGTGGCACTTGCTCGCAAAACTTGTTTCACCAGGTTTTTCCTCCACATAATAGACTTAGATTAACAGTTTCTGCAGACGTTTGCAATACAAGGTTGCAAATGAGGTCAGCTCACTGAGCAAGATTCCTCAGGGACATTAACAAACTGAAAAACTGAGGATGAATTACACAATTTATTTGCAGCTATTAAAAGTAAGAGAAGGCACGAGGGAGAAAATGGAATGATTCAAACAAATGAAAATCATCTGGATTACAGCCACGATCAAAATTTTCCCCTCTCCCTCTCCGTATTGTCTATTTAGTCTCATTTTGCCTCACAGCACATCGCACACTTACAGACACATATTCCATTCTGGCAAAGGGCCTGGTTTTAGGGCTGAGCATATGGCCGGTGGCTATGGGGGCATCGAAGATGAGGAGAGGGGAGATAAAGAGGAATGAGGGGTGAGGGAAAGAGCGAGGCACCAAAGCTGGCAGAGAAAATGCTTCACTGTCATTTAATATGCCAGCTTGAACAGAGGGCAAACACACACACACACATACAGTACAATATACACTGATACATTCTCCCAAAAATTGTTTTTGTGACGTGCCACACATGTTTAAAAAAAAATGCTTGAACCTTTACTCCTTTATGAGCCATAGCTGTACTTGTACCCTGCAGGAACACTGAATGAACCTTACTCACCCTGACATGCTATATGAGGCATGGCGTTTGTGTATGTGTGTGTGGACAGGCAGCAGAGTTTGCTGTGTTATCGTGGCAGGCTCGTGGGCCTTGTCAAAATACGTGTGAGAAAATGCAGAGTGACAGATGTAGCCTTTCTGCTCTCTCACACTAACATGGTTACTCTCCTACCGCCTGCTTCAGTGATCTCGCAAACACACACACACACACACACACACACAGAGGGGAACACACACACACTCTAAGTTTAGTCGCTGCAGAGACAAATGTCCAAATTGCTAATGTGTGGGGGCCCCAAAATCTGTGAGCTACTAGGAAAAACTAGCATAATATGTAGAGGTGCATCACTTTTCTGATACACAAATGCACATATGTGGCTACTTTCATGGTTCATTTAATACATTTTGAAAACTGTGTTTCCTGTGTTTAAATCTGCTTAAACAAATATAAAAATCCAAACTACACAAACAGAGAAATGATTAGGTGCAGGTGGAGGTGTCAACAAGAAGACTCACAAAAGCCCATGTTCTGTATCTTCCACTGTGATTTCTTTTCTTAAAACTCTAAAACAAATCCTCTCATATGTGGGCACATATCATTTAAGAAGCATGCATGCTGGGAAACCTGTTAGCTTTGCTTCTTTAAACTTACTTTAATGAGTTAAGTGATCTCTCAGCAGGTCATTCATTCAGCTAATTTTCAAAATTAAAAACTTAATCTCAAATTCAAATTTAAAAGTTGTAGTTACATATTCATGTTAAGTTACCAAAAAAAGCTTAGTTGATTCCACTAAATCTGCATAAGTGTAAGCAGTTGTTAAAACAAACAAACAAACAGTTAACTATGTTAATCTTACTTTATTAAAAACTTGTGAGTGCTGCAGCTCATATATTTCTACCTGTTGGCTTCTCAGACATAAACAGTATCTGCACACTTTGCTTGGCTGTACACGCACAATGCTCTAGTTTGTTCAGTAGTTGCAACTCTAACCACCCACATAGACAAAGTTTATTATTGTGTTTCCACATTGGAATGCGGGACTTTTCGGATGTCCAAATTGTTGATTCTTTAAATCCCAAACAAAACAAGCACTGTAAGCAAAACGGGGCCACTTCACTAACTTCCATATTAAAAACTGCCAGTTTAAATGCTTCTAGACGGATATTGCTTCAGACAACAAATCTCTCTGACCTAATCATTTCTAAGATAATAAATCAAAGTCGTTTTAACTTTAATGAATTTCAACCACGTTCTGATTGAACTAAGAGATGAGGCTCTTTTGAGTCCACTGAAGCATGTCGCCGAGGCCCCTATCGGATCATATATCAATGCCACTTCCCTCTGCCACATCTTCCTGCAGCACATTATCACCAGCACTGTCAGCTACCAGTACAAATGAGAAAACAATAGGGAGATGAGAGCAAGTTGCTGAATATTCATACGGAGGACGAGGATACAACTGGGACATTTTGGGGCTTTATCGGCGCTAACAGGATCTAAGCCGTGGTAATTCATACTAAATCCGAACCAAATCAGCCCCAGTGCTGTTTCTGTGGAAGAAAGAGAAAAAAACAAAAAGAAAATAGTCTTGGATTGAATCTCCCGAGTGCTTTTGTGATCTGTTTCTATGTCATCTCTATCTCCTTTTAATTTATCACAACAAGCTAGTTGAGATATCTCTTTTGCTCTGCCTCCACTGTGTCGCATCGTGAGCTGGAGGCAAAGAAAGAGAGAGCAGAAGGAAATCAAGAAAAGAAATCAAAAAAATATGATGCATTCTTTTTCTGTTAAAAAGAAGAAATGACCAGCTTTGAGGTTCACGCCTGTTGAAAGGCACAGATGCTTCTCACACAAATAGTGAATACACAACCTTGGGGGAGCACATATTTGTTCTGACCTCACGCTCTAGTCCCCATCTAGAGTGTTTGACCTTTGAGACTGACTTGGTCGTTTCTCAAAACGTAGCACTTCCTCTGAGACCAAACTAAAGGTATTAGTATTTGACTGCAAGACCTTTCCCAAAGGCTTCTGGGTAAAAGGAAGTGACCCAAGTGGCTTATTTGTCTCTTGTGGATAAGTTGTGTCTGTCTGCTTGTGTGTGTACAGGATGTACAGTATGTAGCATACAGTGTTCATTTTGTAACTACATCAGAAAACAGCAGACAAAGCGTTTTCTTTATTCTTAGTGGCGCATGGTTTGTCAGGGGACACATAAACTCATAACAGCACTCAATAAATTCTGCTCACTCCGTTTATTGCTTTGTTTAGCATAAACAATCAATATGCAGTGAGAGCATGTGGGCACATATCATTCAAAGTGCATTGGGATCAATTAGAGCTTGTGACCAATGATAACCTTATGTCATAGCTAACTTTAAATAACGGATTCTCATAACTGAAACGTCGGTGCACTGTACATACAGTATAAAGGTAGATTAAAAGATGTTTTATACATACCCAAACACACCAAGCTATGTAAGCAGTGTTTGATACACATATGTAGCAAAAAGTGTAGTTTCACTCTTTATTTCGAAAGGAGTGCTAATGCAAATACTGTACTGTCACTGTACTCTGAAGGCATTCACTGCAGAGGAACTGTTTCTGGTGTAAACTAACTGCAAAATGGCAATGACAGGCAGTAAAGGCCACCTTTATGCTCACCAGCAGCTTTATTATACAGTGAATGCACTTTACTCAGCTCACGTCACAGTTAATAATGCATAAGAGGAAGCTGCACGATCCATTTAAAATAACAAACTCCTCCATAGCATTTATGTTTGTACTATACAAGTTATTTGGGACCACGAGGCACTGTCCTTTACTGACCCCTGTTCAGTGATCCTTATACTGCACCTACTAAGAGAGCAGCTAATGCACATTCTCTACACATAAAATGTTTGCAAAAACTTTTTATTTACAGCTGCATCTACATAGCTTGAGTGTGAAATGACTCTGCAGACTGTTTTAGTGTCTTTCAGTTCGTTGTTTTTGTTTGCGCCCACTATTTTATTCTCTGAGTCACTTCCAGCCATACAAGACAGCTATTTTCAGTAAAACAAACATCTGTACAGTACTCTTAGATAGCAGTGGGCGGCCAGGCATGGTTAGCAACTGCACATCTTCTCAACATCACAGAACTTTCTGTTTAACACGATTTCCATACAGGCTCTGATTTCTGTTACTAAAATCCATTTTGTTGTTGTATTGTGAACATAAAGGGGACTGTGGATTTTTGTCCACATCACTTAGATAGGAAGCATCTTTTGGTGGGATCATTTAAAGGCCTGTATCAACAGAAAGAATGGTTGCAACAATCAAAACCTGCCCCAGTGACCGTGGCCACCTGACAGCTGACTTAAGATTGAAAAAAATGGTAAAACTGTCCTTTAATTTGTGAATGAAAAGTATTTCTCTTAGAAAAAAAAAAAGATCTGTTGTTGTACTGATGAAATTCATAATGTGAATTTACCATATAACCCATAATAGGACAGGTAATTTCATCCATTCAAGATTTCTTATCAGGCCCTTATTAGCAAAAGACTGTAATTTGTTTTTGCAGATGTGCTCTCGGCTATTTAAGACTCCATTATCAACACCTACTTATACTATGTGCCAACTGTGATATCCGTGTGCTTGGTTGCTTGCGATGGCAGTTTTGTCACACTAAGCAATCAAGAAGGACAGTTACATATCACGTGTGAACACATATATAAGACAGAGTAGAGGTAGATGGCATGGAGGCTTGAAAATATTATTTATTTTTAGCATTACTATTTAGACAGGCAGTGACCAACGCAATTTAATCTGACCTCTGAACGAATAGGCCTGTGTGTTGTTGCTGTGAATGCAGATCAGAAGACGGGTCAAAGAGATAATTGGTAAATTGTGAATAATAATGCTGGGCTCCCATTATGGTGGACTATGATAGAAAGAAGAATGAATCACAATAGCCCAGCTCTTTTGTCATCTATGTTGTATAGAATGTAACATCCACACTCCAGCGCAGTGGACGAGCCGTGGTAGATACTGTATATGGGTGTATCACGGCATGAAAAATCTTTAGAGGCAAGGATGTGTGCGAACAGTGAAGGAAACCACAGCTGATGTAAAGTGAAGCTTGGACAGGTAAAAATCTGCCTCTGTGCTGAGGCTGGTGACAATACATCACGCGAGCAGCAGATGCTGTTTAATCTCGTCTGCTTGTAACATGTGGCTGAACGATGCTCGGTTCCTGAGTGCGCCAAACACCCACGTGCACATGTGTATATATATGACTTGAACACATCCGCACCTGCTGCCAATTAGCTCTAACTCTCCATCATCTGAGAGTAGATCGCACTCAATGCCTCTCAGTGATGTGCAGAGCTTCCAGGTAATAGCAGTCTCCATTTGGCTGATTGAGTAGTTAAATAGGATACTTCCGTGTGTACTTTTTTATCCACCTGCTAGGTACTCAGAATGGTACTTGATGAGAGTGTGAGAGGCTCCAGATGTGCCACGATGTGGTCCTTCAGGAGGAAATCAATGTCCTACTGCACTTTGCAGCTATTCTGTTACAATCAGTTCAGAATGTATTAGTTTAGAAATTCACAGTGTGCAGCATCATGATTTTTCTGAGCACTCCAAAGCTTTTCATGCTCCCAGTTAAAATGTATTAATCATTAAAGACATGCAAGTCTTATTTGCTTTTAGTGATACAGGTTTGTATGTCTTTGCTTCCTTCCTGTTTTGAAAAAGAAAACACCACCAGATGGTCTAATACTGACCACCTTTATATGAAATTAAGTAACCAGGTTACTCAGCGAAACCAGGTTTCCCTGGTTACTGGGGAGCAAGCTTCCATGAACTGGAAAAGCAGATGAGTAATCTAAACTAACTTTGGGTTTATTTTGGAAACATGGTTCACAGATTTTAATTTTGTATAGAGACAGAAGAGTTTGTGCTGGTTTCTGGTTTAATCTGACTTTGGCAAGACTTAATTTGAAAATGAGGCAGCAATGATCTCCCATTTCATCTTGTAAAATGCAGATTGGAAACATGGTTACATGTATACATGGCATAGAAATGAGAGAAATCTCTTGGAGAAATCTATCTGGGGAAATAAGGTTTCTCTAATCTCCCAACCTGATTTCAGAAACCTGGTTTCCCATTTACATGACAGTAAAAACATCAGGTTACTCAAGAAAGCCAACAGTAACCTGGTTACTTAATAGCATTAAAAAAAACTTAATGTGTTAGCTTTGGACTGTACACGTTCATGTAGCACCAGTTCTGCTGTGGAAATCTGAGGATTTGTGCTTATATTTCTGCACCTCTGATAATTCCAATCACCTTTCATGTGTTTTATATTTTTTCTTGCATCATAAAACCTCAGGTGTCTGTGGGTGGCTAGCAGGTTAGCAGAGGACATGCTATTGATTGAATTGGGCAACATAGTTCCTCCAAAATAGCAATAAACAACACATTAAAAATGTACTGCAAAAGATTTGTGACCAGAGCATTAAAAAGAACAACTCTGATGTGATTGCCTTGATTTGACATGTGACATGATTTCATTCAGGTCCCTAATTAACCCAAAGGTAACCAGTTCTCTTGCCTGCTCTTTTATTGACTGAATGAACTAACCTTAATATATTAGAAGGTGCAGCTCCAGGAGTCAAAACGGTGGATAAGACTCCCTCACAAAATATATCAGAAACAGCAAACAACTTAAAAAGCTCAGGGAAATATTGCTGCACTATCTCATGTTCCTGAACTATTTACCAAACTATAATTTCTGTGGGGATGAAAGTTAAAAAGTACATTAAAGGTGCTGTCATTTTTTACATGTTTCTGTGAAGTCCTTCATTCTTCAATATGCAGTAGATTTACCACCTGTGAATCTGGTAATCAGTGAATTGGATGGTGCGTTCTCCTGCTCTTGATGAGTAAAGATTGTGGAATGCTGCGAGCTGCGGTGCCATTAAGCAGCAGTGTGACAGAGAGAGAGAGAGAGAGAGTCCACCTGCTGTTATAGAAATAGTAAAATTGGACTAAACACCCTTACTTACTTACTACAAGGATACACACCAACTTTAAGCCGTATATCAGCTTCTGCATTTGATATTCTTTTGTTAGTTAACTACTGAATGGATGGGTGTACCCACACAGTAGCCACTGTTTGTTGTGATGAGAGATCAGTAGATTCCAGCTGATGCATTGACTAAATTGGGCAGACTGTCAAAAGAACAGCACATCCTGGTGTAACTACAGTAACATGGCACCATAACATCAGAAACCTTCCCCTCTGAGTGTTTGTAGACTTGTGCAACAATGTGCATTAATTTAAAAATGTAGTGTAGTTAGGTCCTCTATTGAACCTTATTAAAAAAAACAAAATGTGAGATGATAAAAGATTTAAATTCTAAAGTATCAGTTTATCCAGGGTTGTCAGGGTTGACACATGGTCCACACATCATCTGGGCACAGGTTTTAAGCTGGATGTCCTTCCTGACACACACTCCCCAAGTACCACGCTTGGGACTGCACTCAGAGAACACTGGCAACCTCAGTGGCTGTAAATTTGTGGACATTTTGGGGGTTGAGTGTCATATAGCAGGATGCCGACCCTTGGGTCAAAGGGGCTCTACCAATTGCCCTACTAACACCATGTTGAAATAACACTTTACCTAGTAAGCAGTAACACTCTGGTGCTAGTTATAAATCTGTGGGCAAAATGAATAGAAAGCACAATTACCCTATCAAAATAGCATGACAAGACTTTGTTCTCTCCTGCATGACTAAAACATTTTTCTACCTCCAGTGGCTGATTGAACGACATAACTCAGGTATTGCTGCACGTCAAATTCCTATGTTTTATTCAGATGGAATAGAAGAGCAATATGCCTCAAACCCGCCTTCACATCCTGGTTTATCCTTATGCAGAATTATATTTACTGTGAAATTTAGTGCTTGTAAGCTGCTCTTCCATTGTCTTTATTATTCAGTTCATGTTAAAGCACCACTGTGGCTATGCCATTATTTTTGCAGATATTTCAGGTCACAAATTGAAAGTACAAAATCTCACTTTTCAATCAGTAAAAAAAAAGCAAAAAATATGGGCAAGATTTCATTGCAATCTATCACTTTGACATAGAACTGTATGATAAATGAGCTTTTCTTCAAAAACCACTTCACTGTTACTAAACTGACCTCTTACAAACTCTCAGTCTAGTTGAGATTTGCCCCCTCTTTGCATAGAATAACAATTTGGCTTGTGACACTTTCACTTAGTTCTGATGTCATGTTTTCACTATCACCATGTTACTTAGTAACAGGTGAACAATGGCTGCTATGATGACTATGTTGATTAGATCAAATCATCTGAAATGGCACCTTTATAGGAAGATTACACTCAACTAGAGCAAAGCTTTTGGAGACCAGAGTTAACATGTGTCATAAATTTGCTAAAATGTTGACCTAGAAATATTGTTAAATTTTTCTAAACACTTTCAGACATTCTATGTCCAAGACATCTATTGTTCTGTTCTTGAGTTTTTTGCTCCCACTCTTTTCACACTCAGTTTTGAAATATTTTCTTTAGGCTGTCTAGTTTGTGGATTCTGAGGTCTGCTCTGCTGATGTAGGAGCCAGCCTCTTTTCATTTTCACTTTTTTGACTGACTGCATGACATTTGCATCCACAATATATCAGTGTTTAGCGAACTCTATTCTCCTTTATCCAGCCAGCCTTTCTTGTGTTGGCTGCCACACAGTAATATTTTAAATCTTTAATGCATGTTTGCTGCAAGGCTTGTATTTATTCCTTTCAGTGTTTTTCAGTCTGGACTCAAGTAATGGACCAACCAACAGCCTAATAAAAACAAGCAATACTTCACTAACTATGACTAAAATAGACTAAGTACTGGTGACTAATTTGTACAATTTGAAATCAGTCATTACTGCATAATGGATTAAATTAAGCCATTTTACTGAAAACATGTTGTTAAACTAGACAAATCAGAAATGTTTAGGTTAATTTGAAATAATGTGAAATATAACCAGTGTTTAGAGTTGACTTCAGGTTGCTTTTTTCAGATTGTTTTCAGGTTGTCGATGACTATCGTGTTTTCTACATTGCATAGGTAAATTTAACTAATTAAAATCTGACCTGCTCTGCTATTTGTTTCGTGCATCCTGCACATTAAGTATCACTGCATTTCGTGTCCATTAAAAGTCCCATAATTCCACATTATCAAGAATGACATCGTACATCCACACTCTGCCTAGATAGTAAGGGGTTCATTCACATTGGCAGCCCAGTTAAGAGAGAGAAATACTCAGAATTAATATTTGTTGACACTAAAGTCTCTTTGAGGCTGAATGCTGTTGTTTTTGAGGTTTACGTGATACTTGGAATACACGGAACATTCTGACAGGTGACTGGAGCGGGCTTCAACATGCAAAAGGTGTGAACAAGTACTTTTAAAGTGCTGACAGCGACTGGGTTCAGAATATACTGAATGTTTTTACTAACCTTGCTATGTTGTCCTGCTCTACATTCTCACGGTATTTTATTCCAATCACCATGGCTCGGCGGTGACAGGTAACACGAATTCACACACATTTGCTGGAACAGAGGCCGCTCTCGTTCGGGCTTCGGTTGTATCTGTGGTTATTAAAATTTCATGCGGTTCTAATGAAACTGGAGTATGCATGGCATACCAGCCCAAAGCATAAAAAGTGTGTTTAATATCAGAGTTGAGACTGCAATCAAAGCTTATTTAACTGTTAACACACACACACAAGACTGAGATAACTACAAAAATGCAATAGAAGGATATTATAGCCTAAAGGGAAAAAGGAAACCTTCTTCTTAAGCTTTAAAAGAGTACACTGAATTAGTATTGTGCTCCAATAACACTGTTAGACTCACAGTGGGCAGCTGTTAAAAACACGTATCAGAAATATTATATGTTGTTATTCCTTGCAGACTTCTGCCTTGTCCAGACATTACCCACAACATTTTGACATAAAACTGGTTAGAGAATTTGGGTGCGACTAAAATAGCCTCAAGCTGCGACTCAACACAAAGATGAGGAGCAGTTTTTTTATGTGTACTTTGTAAGTGGGTGTGTGTGTGTGTGTGTCTGTGTGTGAATACTAGAAAAATTACCTGGTCTTACATGGGACTTAACAATTAAAAAAAATAGCTTTTAAGAAAAAACCCATACTAAAATTAAGTATTCTGAAATTAATGAAACTTTCCTGATACACAAAATGCAAATACAAATGAAAAGATTTTTCGAGGCATAATTTTCTAACTTTTACTGAAAGAGCCCCATAGGAGGTTGGATCTACATTCTGGTTGCATTTATTTATGAAAATGCATCAGAGGAAGCACTTTAATGCTTTCAGCTGGAGGACCTTGTGAAGTTGCAGCTCTATTCTGAGTTGACCCAGTCCACATATTTAGACGTTCTCCACAACTTTTGTTTTCCAAACTTGTTATAAAAAATCATGATCATGCAAGAGATAGTACATGAGATCTTACTTTAAGCTTGGAAAAGCTAATTGGAGGTTGTAGCTCAATTCTGAGATATAATTCCCATATTTTCAGGGTGATTTACAACTTTTTTTTTATGAACTTGTAATGAAAATAAATAGTTAGGACCAGCAGAGGCACATGGGGTCCTATCTATGACTGTAGGATACCAACGGGAGATCGGACAGCAATGAGACCCAGCCTAAGATGCTCCCCATGAAATTTTGTAAAGGTGTGGGAATTCAGCTGTTGGGGTTGTCCCAGTCCCCCATCTGCGCCATCACCCTGAGGACCCCACTCACCGCTCTGCATTTTGGTCTCACAGTGAAGATAGTGACTGTCCATAAAGCATACTGACATTCAGCAAACCTTTTTATTCATTATTAAAACATGTTCCAGTTTTTCAGTACAGTAACAAACCATATGTTACATTTTCAAAACAATCTCAGTCATTGCTGTTTACCTAGCTCCTATAGCAGGCACAGATGTTGCATAGCTTTTTAAAACAACCCATAATAATTATGCTTGTATTACTACTTTTAGTGGTAGTGGTAGATTTATTTTTTCTTTTCTTATGTTTTCATTGAGCATAAGATGTGATACAAATGTGTGATGCCACAGACAGGAGTGTGATGAAACTGCCTCATTGTTGAAAAGTGTTCATTTGAGGTGCTGCTGTCTATTGACACTGACTGTGTGAGCTGTAATTACCTCTCTGCACTGCCCATGCCGTTTATTGCAGTAGGCAATTAAAGCGAGTCTGACTCTAATGTGACCCTCTGCACCCATTGCTCCTCCTGTGCAGACATGGGCACAGTGCTGTCGCAGTCGGGCACATCAGTTCTGCATCTCTGTAGCAGAATGACTGACAGACTGACACACATGCATGCCCACACCCTCATTCCTTATCCTAATTCTAAACCATATTTCTGGGAGGGCGGCTTGTTGGTCTGCTCAGCTGTCGAGTGAGGAAACTACAGAAATATCGTTGCATAAAGTAAGGAAACATCAAGAAGTTGCAGCTATGTTCATTATATGACAGCTGCAGAAATTGGACGTACTATTGTGACTGAAATCAGCTGGCATTAGATCAGTTCTAGTTCTAGTTCTACTGAAAACAATTTGCGAGCTACAATCTGGCCCAGGTTCATACGTCTGTGACCACCATAGGTTACTTGATGCAACATGATTCAACCCACAAATAGATTTTTAATAGGAATTCAGTGACATTTAACAAGTTTAGATTGTTTGAGGAAGACAAAAAACAATAATTTACCCTGAAGCTGAAATATAAATAATCTTAAACAGGCGGTCAAATGTTGTAATAGTGCTTTAAACCTAAAACTGACAGTGACCTCGCGTTGCAAAAATATCCTCAAAAGCCTAAAACTTCCTCACAAGGACTGAATCATAAAACCTCACACACACACACAAAGACAAACAGTGTGTGGCTCTTCGTGACAGCACACTGGCCTGTCATGCTTTGTCTGGGCGAGATGACAAGTCTTGGTGCAGTGCAGTTTATCACACAGTCACTAAAGTTGACACTGGAGCAGGATTGTATGGGCTATCACACAGCCATCCAGCCCTGCACACACACACACACACATACATCTCTGGGGCTTGTACAGAGACACAGTGGTGGCGTGCAGATAGGACAGTGGGAGAATCTAGTGATATTCTTTATGCAAAGGAGGATTTAATATAGTAGGGACGCAGATACATAAATGTAAGTAGCACTAGGTAAAAGGTCAGAGAAAGAATATGGCAGTCATAACTGATTATTCTAGTGCATGAAAAGCAGTTTGCAGTGGATATACATCTTTTAATTGATGTCATTAGTTACTGTCATTATTGGACTACATGCAGTAGTCATGTTGTAATGTACTAATTTAAAATGTGGACTCATTTAAAGTAGTACTTTGAATTTGCTACTTCTGGTTGTGTGAGGCTGTTATTGAGCGATGTGTGTCAGGTGTGTGTAGACAGGATCCTGATTGATCTGGCAGGTGACTGGTCAGCTGGCTGGAAGTTTCTGCAGGCCAACCAGTTAGCATCAAGCTATACAAGGAATCAGGCCAGTCTGCTGATACTAAGGAAGTAGTTCCAGGGGTGTTTCTGCAACCACTTGCTCGTTGCACATTGCTTTCAGTTGCATGTAGGCTTTTGTTGCCAGACCTACCTTATTACTCATATGTCACAACCAGAATGAATCAGACACTCAGTACAAAAATAATTAGGTCAGACTTGAAATATGAAGAGGAATCATACACATGAATCATAGACATGGGAAGGGTTTTTCTTTGCATGTGTCTTGGGAGATATTGATTCATACAAGTTAGTTTAAAGTCTGATGTTTCTACAAAGCTGAGCAAATATCACTGTTATATCATAGGTGATTAGGTGACTGTAATGTAGCCTTTTAGCAGCAATATACTATTTCCACAGAACCTTTGTGCGGTTGACTGATGACATTTGTCTTACTTAAAGATACTTTATGTAACACGTTTCTAATATATATATTTTACCTGAAATATTCTTCAAAACACCTTATTAGGGACTGATGCTGTCAGAAACCTATGTGATCCAGACTTGTTCAACAGCACTGCAAGCAGATACTTTATATTCACATCCAAATGTGCCGGAGAGGAATTTCAGAGAATTTCAGTTTTTCTGCTTGATTAGTACGTTTTGAAGGATTCTGATTTATTTTAATTTCATAATGACGACTACCTGAAGTGCTGGCCAGAGCGTGTCGGAGCATAGCAGAGGAGGAAGAGTGAGTGTGTGAACACGGATATTTAGGACAATAGGAAAGAAAAAATTGAGCGATATACAAATAAATGGTTGGAGTAGATTTTATTAAATTATTTGAATCCAGAAACCACAAACGTGTATAATCTGAGGTGTAAAAGCTGGTTAACAACAACAAACACTACATGACTGCAAGAAGGTAAGTTAATGGGGGTTTGACTCTTAAAAATATGTTATATGATAAAACTGTAATCAGTTGCTTTAGGTTTTTGTAAAGAAAATAACTGCAACCGAAGGATGTTAGCTCTTAGCATACAATAAACATAAATGACAAGTTGCAAATATGGCAATACTAAATTACTACTACTATTGTATCAATAAAATGCACCCAGACAGTTTTGTCTGCCAAAATATCACATCTACAACATTTTCCTTTGCTTCCTTATCCAGTCTTGCACCACATCTGTTTTATTTTTATTGACTCTATGGTTTAGGCACTCGCAGTAAGAGAGACTGTAATGGCTTACTGCGAAAAATTAAACAGTCACTTCACATACATGAAGCATTAACCCTAACCTCATAACACTAACCCTTGTAAATAAAACCAAAACCTTTTTCTAATCTTAACCACAGTGCTTTCCTGGTCTAAACCTAACCACACACTGGACAATGCAGTCAAAGTGAGGGCTGTGGCGCAGTGTAATACATCATACACCCAAACCGCATCCTTGAGAATCACTTTCAATTACTAAATTTGTGACTCGTTTATTTTAAATATACATTTTAGACAACCGTCATCATGTTTGCACTTTAGTTGCATTGGAACAGTGACATTTTTTGGAATACACAATTGTGTTAGGAGTGGATGTCCCTTGTCCATAACTATATTAATACTATAATACTAATACTATAAACGACTAAATAAATATAGGCCATATATTGTCCCCTTTGGTTGTTGAGACACTGTTGGTACCAGGCATGAGATATGCATCTGTGTAAAGCATAAAAGACTTGTATAGACACCAGTATTTAATTTGTCTTGAGAAAGAGCCAGTGTGGTCAAAATGTCAGTTATATTAATAACTCAAAAAGGCTTACAAGTGTGCAGCCATCTTAATTATTTTTATCCAATTAAACACTATGGAATGGGACAAGGATCAATACACAGATCAATAAAGTGACTGCATATGCCATTTACAGACTCAGAAAGTGCACTTAATTTAAGTTACTCCTAAATATAAAGTAGTACCACAAATCAGCCACAGCATTAAATCTTTCTGGTGGTTTGAATGTTGAAGTACAAAGGTCAGCAATGGTGCTCTCACTGGTCTACAGCTACGAAGCCCCATATGAAACAAATGGTGATACACTGTTATTAAACAGCTTTCAATTATGGCTAGAATAACATTTTTCTCATGCTATATTCTGTCCATCACATTAACTTCTCACTCAGAATCTGCAAGTTTAAGTGAAGTGGATAGTGAAGTTAGTGACTTTGTACAGAACCCACACATTACAGTCTCTGCTCATCCAGCTACTGCTGCAACAAACAGATGTTGCAAGCGTCATATAGACAGTAGGTCTTTGTCTGAGACACTTCAGCTGGGCTGCCGTAAATGTTATCATACACTCTGTTGTTTTCAAGGGGTAAAATATTGTATATAATATGTTGTTTATTTCACTGCATTAGTCATACTTGTTTGTTATTTTGGCCATGCCCATCCCGAAGATTAATTTTATTACTGAAAAAAACAACTAATCATATCCTGTGTCTTGTGTACTCTGATTTGGTGATTGCTGAGATGGAACATTAAAAATGACACACAGCTAGGTCCAAAAGCATTTAGGCAATGGCAAGGTTTTTATTATTTTGCATTTATACACCACAACATTGGATTAGACATTAAACATTCAACATGTGATTGAAGTGTAGACTTTATTTTGGACTATTTTAGGCTGTATTTAAGGGGTTCCACAAAAACATGGCACAAAAGTATTGGGGCAACTGGCTGACCAGAAGTTAATCGACTAGGTGTGGTCAACCCTCATTACTTCAGGAGAAATGAAAAAGATAAAGGTTTGAAAGTTAAGGAGTTGAAATATTGAGGTGAAAAATCTGGAAAAACAACATAAAAGAGATAGAAAAAACATTTGGTGTTGCCAAATGAACAATTTGGTACATTGCTAAAATGAAAGACAGGACTGGTGATCTCAACAACACTGAAAGGCCTAGAAGACCACGGAAGACATTTAACGTAGACGATGGCAGAACCCTCTTCTTGGTGAAGAAAAACCCCTTCACAACATTAACTGAAGTCAAGAATACCCTGGACTTTATGGCTTTATAACAAGGTGCAAACCACCAGAAAGCCAGAATAGACTTTGAAGCCTTCCATGTTTGGGAACCAGCTTCTTTGCACAGATGAAACCAAGTTTAACTTGTACCAAAATAATGTTGGTGTAAATAATAAAGTATGGTGAAGGAAAGGAACAGCTCAAGATCCAAATCTGCCACATCATGTGTCAAACATGATGGAGGCAGTGTTATGGCATGGGCATGTAAGGCTGCCAGTGGATCAGGCTCACTGGTGTTAATCTATGATGTGACTGCTGACAGAAGTAGCAAGATGAATTCTGAAGTGTATAGGTCTATACTCTTTACTCGCATTCAGCCAAATGATTCAATGAAACTGATAGGACAGCGCTTCGCAGTGCAGATGGATGATGACCTTAAACATAACGTCACTCAGACTTTTTGAAGGTAAAGAAATGGAATATTCTTCTTCAGCAAATGAAGGTGGCTGTAGTGAAGATCTGTCAAAGCATTCATCCAAATAAAAACTATGCTTAAAATGCCTTTTTTCTGTGAAATCTCATCAAACACACACTCACACACACTGATTCTTTCATTCCAAACCCATTGTGTATAAGGGCAAAATTATACAAAATCTGTCATTGCCCAAATACCTCTGGACCTAACTGTATGCATGTAAAAAAAATGCCTAAAAATAAAGTGCATTCATATGAACTTTATTGCAGGTTTTTACAATAAACTGCCAATCTTCAGTTAAAGCAGATACACATACAGTATAGTACATTCAACTTTTAGCACATTCATAATTCAATATGTATGCCTTCATAATTGTCAACATGTTACAATGAAATATAATCATGTTTAGAAGGATGCATCTATTGCTCCCTGAGCTTAGTTATGAGCGTAGGCGAGCAGTTTGAGCATGTGTGTGGGTGTGTGGTCATCTTCTTAAACAGGAGTAACCTTTCATTTATTCACTCTTGCTCTTTGTCTTCCTTCTTGCTAATGTTTTTAATCCAGACTCCCAGAAGGTTAACTAATTCATTATGAATATTTGTGAACATTTTGCTATTTCTTGTTTCTTCAATAACACTTGAAAGGTGCTGACTACAAATGCCCAAACGCATACTTTTTTTTCATGTCGTAACCTGAAATTAAAGCAGCTTGAAGTACTCTGCAGTGAAAATACTCACCTAAATAAATTATCTGCAATACAGCATAGTAAGCTGGTGCAAAGGTCTGATTTATAACATTAACTACCTGAAGAGGCTGTTTTATATGGATGCAACGCTTGTCCACCCATGTACCGTAGGTGTAAAATGTGCTGAAGTCTGGCTTGCAAACTCACATTTCTGTTCCTTTGTATACATATACAAACAAATGTCTTTCGGCCTGTGTAGTAGATCCAGTCCAACGCATTGTGTTTGAAAACCACAGAACCACAGAACTCCATTTGTTATGCATTTGATGCCTTCCATTTGCATTTCTCTCTGTCTCTTGCCCATCCAGGAGGATGCATGAACTCTTTCTGTTGTAGGCTTGATGCCTAAACTCTGTTTTTTTAATCTATCTCCAATACCCACTGCAGCATGGATGCAGTGCTCTGGATGGAGAATATCACAATGATATTATTCATATGCAGCCAGGTTTAGGTAATCCTTCCAACGCTGAGACCAAACCATAAAAAAAGGACGATGAATTATTGAAGAGCATCAGAGAAATAGGAAACCTTTCTCTGAATAGGATCAACCTTTTGGGAATGCATCAAAGAGCATTCAATAGTCGGCAAAAAAAAAAAAAACTCAGCCCTCTCCCTGCTTTATCCTTGTCGAAAAGCTCTGCCCTGGCTCTGAGGGGAAGAGAGGGGAGAGCGACAGAGGGAGGGGGAGAGACTGAAAGCTCACCTATTGTTCACCCTTTATTTGCATGAAATTGTTTACCACCTTTTCATGCTGTTCTCTCTTTTTCCCATCCCTGTCCCCTACTGCTCCATTTTTCTCGCTTTCTGATTTTGTTTCTGTCTCTGTTCATTTTAACAGACACAGATGGCAGTGATTGAAGTTTAGATTTATCTCCAACTGGCATGTATAACATGTTTGTACAATGTGAATTTAAAATGAGCATGCGTTTGGATGCTTACGTTGGGGTAAAATATACTGTAATGATCTTTTAAGAAATTTTCTGGGTGCTGTGTTTTCTCTTTGTATTTCGAACAAAAAACAAACTCCAAAGAGTCCAGCAGTGCAAAGTTAGAGTAAAGAAAGTTGAAAGTATTCAGTGGGAGGTCAGCTGGGGTGGATGCAAGGCATAACGTGTTGCCTTGAGCTTTAAAAGTGGTGAGCACAAACATGGCGTGGGGTGAATCTTTGCCAGCCACCAAAGCAAGAGCCAAGTTATTTTATCATGAGCCAATATATCTCCTAGCGATGCTGAACTACCACTGAACTTATCCTGTACCTACAGTAAAGCTTATACCTAAACCTATAAGATAAGCTGTTGTGTCAGAGGTGTGTTCTAAGTAGCGTCTCCTACAACGCAAATACAAAATCAAACATACAGGTGATATTAAGTTTCTTTTATATTCTATTCTAGGCTTTTTTTGATATAAGATTATTATATTTATTTTTTTATTTTCACTTTAAAAAATGTGTAAATGTACATAATAGTGTTTCTTTATGCAACAGCTCAGCTGACCTTGTGCTTGCTAGTTTTAGTGCAGCCGTAGCAGCTGGTGCAGTGAGGCTTGTGTTCGTTCAATTGTCCATGAGGAGGTCAGTGCCGTTCCAGAGTGGCTAATGTTAGCGCTGCTGTGCCAGCACTAACATTTATATTGGTTTGAATAATTGTACAGACGTTGATTTTCTGGCAGAACCCTTCACTGGTTAGTCATGCAGCTAACCCAGTACATCGAGCAGGGTCAGTTGCACGTGAGAAGCTTTGTCAGTATGCTCGCAGTATTTTTTTCAAACAATGAGCGGCTATCATACAATTCCATCAGACATTACATGGACGTTATACTAGGCAACTGCCAGGGTGAAATCTATTTAATTTCAGGTCCAGCTGAATCATACATTTTCGTTCTCACACACAGCTCTGGACAATGGCTAGATACATTAGGTTCAGTGTTCAAGCCCATGTCTGAAAGCAGAAGATCAATACCACTCTCATACCTGATCACTGAGTATACAGTTGCACATAAGTGGACAAGCATTTAGAATAGTGCTTGGATGGATGAATGGATACTGATAATTCAACAACATAACAACATGTCAATTATGAACCTTAGGACTAGTGGTAGACCAGTGACACCTGCAATGATTGATTTTGTTTTTCATTGTGATAACATGGGCACAGTGCTTTCTTTCGATCTGTAATACAACATCTTAGTGGTGTTAAACACTTATTAGCCCAATAATGTGTATTATTCTTATTATTTATTATTATTTACTTATTATTATTTTTTGATCTATTACTATTAAGTTGTATTTTGTATTTTCTGAAATGTATTCTTTTTCATCTGTTCAGCAACAGGTTTGATTAATTTATTCTTTGTTGACGTTGTTGTAACTAGCTGAGTTAGTTTTCTAACTGACTGATTTATCCATACAGCATTGGCAGATTCTTTCATTTATGTTATGAAAACATGTTTTTTGCATTCCATTACATTCAGATATACCAGATGACATAAAAATACTTTTGCAGAAGGCGACTTTAAAAGACAGAGTCGTGCTTGGTTTTGCCCTTTTAATGGAATTTTTCTGACAATAAGAAAATGCTACATAATGCCACTTGTATCCATTAGTGAAGTAAACACAAAATGTGATTGCCTGCACTTGAATGTTAATGTTGTTCACTTGGTTGTCAGACAACCTGCCCTCTGCCACTCACCTGGATTTACCTAATAGCTGCCTGTAGCCACAGGGCAGACGCTACAGGCAAGATTTCCTGAGGCGCCTCCTTCAGATTGCATAATCACTAACTTTCTAAAACAGCGCGCTTTTATACACATAAATGAATGTGAAAACGTTTGTAGCTCTCAGAAGCATGAGACACATTTTGTCATTGAGGCCAAAAAGCAGAGTGACAGCTGATGAAAAGCAGATGAAAAGTGCGTGGATGTAAGAAAGATGTTGAACTGCGGAGACGGAGAAAGGATCGGACAGAGACAGATGAAGTGGGCAAGAGAGATGTGCATTTCTATCTATCTTCACTTTAAATGTCTATCTGTATCTATATCACTTTGTCTATCTTTATCTGGACTCACACACGGCCCCGGAGTTCTTCTTCACTCACTCGTACTGATGGAATTTAGGGTAGGAGTGAAAAGGGGGTAGAAAAGAGCAAGACAGCCAGGCTTTATTGCTGCGACCCTCTCCTCTAGTGGGATGTTTTCTGTCAGCATCACTTAACGCATGGTCACCCACTTCCCCCCCACACACACAAGCGCGACTCAAACACATAGATGTAGAACACACATGCTGTATATCTACAAATAAACGTATGCAGCTGCTCACTGTTTCGAAAAATAGACGCACGTACATTAATTTGTCCCCAGATCACCTGCCGCACAGCACAGAGCTGCTCTCTACTTACCAAGTTATGGAGAGAATGGGAGGGAGGGAGGAAAAAAAGATAGAGAAGGAGGTATGAGCGGAGAAGGCTTTTGTGTTGTCAGCAGAAACGTTGTTTTATGGATGCAGTGTTTACAGTGCTGTTGCAACATCGCGTGTATGTGTGCGCACACGTGTGTGTCTGTTTGTTTCCTCCTTTGGATGCATTTGGCCTTACCTGTCCAGAGGGATGAATTAAACCTGTCAAAGTTTTGCTTGTGTGTGTGTGTATGTGATGTTCTGAGATGTATTAGGCCTGTCTATGGACACGTTGACTGTTTGTTTTAAGCCTGCCTGCAGGGCTTATGCATTCTGCATGAGAGTACTGTGCTTTATGTGTCAGACCCATTTGTTTGCCCAAATACTCGGTGAAAGCACAAAGACTCAGCGGACCTTTTGTTTATCTAGTGTTCACCCACGTGCACTCTTGTTACAGACACACACACAGAGGACGTGGCAAATACACAAGTGTACGATCAATCACTGTGGATGTCTGACATGACGTGTCTCCCAAAGTCTTTCAACTTACATGAGCTTATATACTGTATATATGTATTTTTGCAGAGGAGAGCTGGTATTTGCTTTAACGAATCCCTATGTTGAGTTCCTGCTGTATATCTGCGGCAACTTGGGTTTGAGAGTAATCCAGTTCAATTCCAACTAACAAACAAATATGTACTGTTCCAACTTTTTCAAACAAAAATGTCTCCAGTTTTTCGTAGGCTGAGTGTGGCAAGCAAAGTGTTCCAGTGCAATCCTGTGACTATTTTCAGCTCAATTAAGAACTTGAAATTAAACTATTCACAGTAATCACATGTACATGGTTTGAGAAAATGACATTTACATTGAGCATATAAGGAACGCTGTTTTTTTAGTTCTCTGTGTACTTGAGTCCAGTGTAGCAGAGTTTTCTCTCTGGCATTTCTGTTGCAGCTGATCGACCTGAGCAGTTTCCAGTGGTTCCAGTTTAGTTTCTGGCTCCCTGAACGTCACATTTACCATTCTCCACATTACCTTTGTCACACTTTCACTTCCAGCCTCTAGGTCATCGTTATAGTGTTTATTAGCATATTTAATATGTTTTAGTAGCTTTGTCATTCCAAATGCTCATCTTTTGATTATATGCACAATAATGTACTGTAATGTATGAAACTAGACTACTGACTTACTGATTTTCCAGGGTATAAAGTTTCTGTTGACTCTAAAACCACTAGTGGACACAGTACAGAATATATGTTGTAATGTGTATTATAAGACATTTGAGTTTAAAGCACATCCTAGGATATACAAAGACATGGGTCTTTGTGTAGGGGCAGGGTGTACGCTGCACAGTGTTTTACCAACAAACCCTCTACAACACTGATCAGTGGGCTCAGAATATGCCTTTTAGTCTATGTTCCTGGCCACATTCCACTCATATATGATCCATTTACATTTCTTTGTGAAGACTACTACAGCTGTGTGCTGTAACTTTTGCACACAAAATTTCACAGTGGGTTAATGTCAAGTGCTGGTAGTCAGTAAATACAAACATACAGAAGGTTAGCGAATCAAAATGTCTTGTTTTACCTCGTTAGAGACAGAAGTTTTGGTATGTTAGTTAGTAAGCATTTAATTAAACACAATAATAAGATATAGTCAAACACTTTTCAGAGTTAGGTTGCTAATATACTGTAAATTCAGAAGGCTTTATTTATCTCTGTTTACAAGCTAACAACAGTGTGTAAAATTAATCATGGTTACATTTATCAATAATTGGAATCTAATAATATTATTCACTAATGAGCCATTCAGCATGTCACTTCTGGTAATACAAATATATTTTGAGCTAACAATTTTCTACTTTTGCTTGGAGCAGAGTATTTATACACTGTGGTATTGTTACTTTCATTTAAGTTAATGATGACGAATACTTCTTCCACCACTCTGTGAGAGGACTTGTGGAAAGCAACTTTTGTTCGGGCTGGTCTGAGTAATAGAAATTGATGCAACAAGCTATTATCTACTGTTTACTATTGTGTAATGTATGCACTATTTCAAACAGTAATGTAGAAAAATTAACATTTGTCACAGCTCAAAATATTTTTTCTAAAGTTTTCATTTGCTGATAATTTTTATATGCTGTATATATGCTATACTCTATGTATATGAAAAAGCACCACTGCATCTGTATCAATAAAGCCCATTTTGCATTTGTCCTTCTGTGTGTCACTTATAGACTCCAAAATGGGAGAAAATTGAAACACATACAACATTTCATGGGGAGTGTCTTGGGATGGGTCTCATCGATGTCTGACCAATTATAGGACCTTGCGTGCCTCTGCAGGTCCGACCATTCGTTTTCATAATCGGTTCCGGTAATTTTGGTTAAAAATACATTTTTATTCATTCTTATTTATTTTTTTACTTTGTTCATTATGGCATTATTGCATGACTTCTCAATATAATGTAACAGTTAAAACTTTCATTAAACAATCATTCATTCATTCAATTAAACATCATTATAGTAACCAAACCAGTATTGCCAATTAATTAAATTTTAATGATAAGTTCAATGTTTAATGTTTTGATAAAGCAATATTATTTATAATCCTCAGAATAAAGTCTTTACCACAACATGACTCAATGCTCAAATCCTTTAAGTCACTTGCAAACTTGCAGTGTGAATTCTGGATTTGGATAGTCCTCTCACTTCACTGACTTTCAGGAAACCTGCCCATTTGTTTTGCACATTTTCTAGTCCAAGAAAGTCTGGACACTTCAATTCAGACTTTATTGGACTTGATTGTAATGGGATGGCTGCAGAAATATTGGATGCCAATACTGTATCTCCAAAGCTGACACATAAAACCACTAGGTACTGCATGTGAAAAAATTCAACACACGGTGGGATCACCCTTTAAACTAGGGGTCGTTGAGGCCACGAATGTTTGTTACACCTCTGCAAAGATCACTGTGAAAAATATATTTAAATAAAGGTTTGTGGAGCAAACCCTTGCATGTCCTCCATGCAAAGTGAAGGTGCACACATTAGTAATGTGTTTGGGTATTTCTGTCTCTGACTCCACCAGGAAGGATGGAGAAAGGTGTGTCAATTTTTAAAATATGAATGTAACTATGGAAAAACAGAAAATATTGGATGCTAATAATGAAAACAGCTCATACACAGCTACTGGTTTACCTAAACCTGAATTACTCGCTGACAGAGGCCAAATGAGCCCGGAGGAACTGTTTTTGCGCATGGTATGTATGTAGGTGTGAAATGAATCTGCTCGGTGTCTGTTATCCTCTCAGGGTGCATGTCTCTACTTCAACTCATTAGGACTTTAGTGAAAGTAAAGAGATGTTTCTGTTCATGTCGTGTTGCTTTGACTGCTAATGACACTGTCCCCAGCTTCAAATGACTTCACGGAGCCTTTGATGGAAGGACTTGAAAGTTTTGGAAGTCAGACAGACATGTCCAAATCTGTTCTGCTGCCTAGACACACACCCACGCTCACACACCTCTCACCAGATGAAGCATTTTGTTATTTTCTTAGCATGCATTCCCTTTTAATGTCCACCTCTGCCTTTGTATTCCATCGCTCGCCTTCCCAGCTGCCTTCACGCTGTGACACGAGCTGCAGTGTGTGGATCCTCAAAGCAACATGGACTCGGGATTGATTTCTTAGCATCAAAAGGTAGACTTCCACATCCAAAAGTCTTTTCATCTGAATACTAAAACACAAAAAGAGCAATAGTGGAATATAATATTTTACGATTATGTGTCTTTTAGTGTGTGCAATGAGTGTGAGTGCTAACAGCTTGAGCACAGATATGCTTGGCCAAGATCAGGGTGTGATTACGCTGCAATGTGCTGCAGTGCCCTTATTGAATTTTAGTGGATTCCACAGAAGATAGGGATTATACATCAGACGTCTCATAGCAAGATATTGTCTGACATTTTTTTATCTCAGGATTTTTTTTCTATTAAATCTGTTTGTTTCTCCATTTGGAAGTTTGTGTATAACTTCTACAGTCTGTCAGCTGTGCCCCTCCCTCCCATCTCTCCTTGCCCCGGGTCCCTCCACATGCTGCAGGTACTGAGCAGATGCGCCCTGGGGAATCACACACCCAAGCCAATCTGTCACCCACATACAAGCTGCATGTGTGGCTCTTGAGGCGTGTGTATGTTCGGGGTTTAGATCTGGGCTCCATCCCTCCGGCCAGTCACTCAGCCGCTCGTCCACTTGAGAGTGCATGTGTGTACGTTTGCGTGTGGCCATCGGTTCTGTGTGTTCCACTGTACACATCTGCGTTGTGTTGCCCCAGGAAGAGCTTTGAGTCGACTCCAGGAAAGCCTTTGGGAACGGGTCTGGGAAACCTTTAGGGAACTTGAGCGCAAAGCTGTCAGATGGATTTGTGTCCATCACGGCTGCGTTTGGCCCTGGGGCTGTGACACAAGATCAAACCAGAGAGTTTCTACAAAGGAGCAGCAGATACAGTGCAGACAGAGCCCGACTAACCCACTTCTAAAGTGGAGCAGAAACAGAGGTGTGGGGAGGCTTAGGGTTGGGAATTGTGTGGCATTTTAAAGACTTTTAGGTTCAGACACATATTACTTTATTTCTGCGATTTCAGCAAACGCAACATACAGTTTTTATGCATTTAGCATCACATGTGTGCATAGTTACTCTTGCTGCAGTGTTCCTCCAGAACTCTGTTTTTAATATGAAGCTCCCATGTAAGCCTCACATAATGCAGTCAAAATATACAACAGACAAATAAGACTAAACCGCTATAATACCTATGTTTTAAACTGGCCTTTGTTCCAACTGTATTCTGTTTATTTACAATAACAGTATAGTTAACTGCAACCATCACAAGAACAATATATGGGGACGAGCCCCATATCAAAGGAAGCAAGGCTATAAACAGACTATATAGTTCAAGGCCATCTCTTTTCTCCTGAGATTCATTCTGCAGTGTGAATCTGTGTGTGACAAAAAGCTTTAGCTCCCTCGTGCTCTAGTTTTTTTTTCTCTTCTATCTCCTTCCCTCCTACTTCCACTAATCATTGGGTTTAGTTCTCCTGTATCTATTTGTACTTATCAGTAAAATGAAAAGCATCAATGATGAAATGAACTTAGCACAGTGTGAAAGGGAAAACAGTGCAGTGTGCTGGTAAACACTTGACACTATACTCCCACTGAAATGTCTTGTACATAATAAGTACTGTAGCATGTGTGCGCGTGTGTCGGGATGACAAGAAGATGAGAGAAAACAGACACAACAGTTGCATCATGATTGTAACATCTGAGCCATTTATGATTTATTTATGCATCTTATTTGTTACTAGGGTAAGATGTTTTGCTAACAGAGAGAAATATGGCTTGGGGGAATACAGAACAGATAGATGGATGAGTGCATTCAACAAACAACATCAATTCATTAATCCATTTCTGATTCAGGCTGCAAGACAGTTATAGATCGATATATTGAGAAATAAACTTATTTTGTTTCTGGTCCAGAGTTAGATGACAAGATTGATACCACTCTAATGTTTGTATGATAAATACTGTATGAAGCTGAAACCAGCAGCTGATTTAGTTTGGTACAAAGGATAGAAGCAAAGGACAAAGGCCTGGCTCTGTCCAAACATAATAAAACTCACCTACAACCAGGGCTACAGTCAAGTCCACCTTTGTCGAGTCCAGGTCAGTCCAAATTTTCAGCCCAAGTC
>OMLM01002949.1:19170-47783 GCA_900302695.1 Helostoma temminkii | reverse complement strand
ATAAAGACAAAAAAAAAAAAAAATATATATATATATATATATATATATATGTGTGTGTGTGTCTATATATTTTCAAAATCACTCGCTCATGTGTATGTTTTGTGATGCTAGAGATAGCATGTGTATGATTTTACATGCTTTTTGATAATTTAGAATTATAGTGCAGTGTTAAAAGTACTGTGGGATCAAAATAGTTATTTCACTACTATAGTCAATACTCTCCAAAGACGAGCTACTTCACCTTGAGAAGGTTGTTGCACTGTTTTTATGATGATCAATAAGTGTTGTGTGGCCACATGGTGGGATCAACATTGGTAATACCATTTACTTTAAAATGACAAGAAAGACATTTAAAACTGAATGTGATGTTACATTTCTAATATATGAACATTTCAGAGAAGAAAAGTCTAGGACGAGAAAAACTAACGTAAGTCACACGTGAAACTCCCAGTGCTGCAACTGAGATTTATAAACATAGCGATGCCACAGTATAGAAATAATCTTTTACAAATAAAAGTGTAGAATTACAGTAGAATTAGTTCAGAAATACTTTAGGTACCAAAAGTATTCCTTATGCAGGTTCATTTCATCTTGGAATATGATTCTACTGGATTATAATGATTGAGGTGTTAATGTGTCACTTTAATGTTGTTTCTGGTAACACTGAACCTTTGTTTATCTGACCTGTACACTGTTATGGCCCTGTAGGTGGCACTATTTTACTTGCAAAATTTTGGAGCCCAATTAGGAGAATTTCAGATTTATTAGAGTTTAACTGTAGAAAATTCAAAGACATCTAATACCTTTATTTCTATCAAACTATTTTGTAGAGAACTAGGCATAATATGGTCCATGGGTGTAATAGGGAGGTACAACTGTGTGTCATCAGCATAACAATGAAATGAAACATTATGTCTGCAAATAACATCACCCAAGGGAAGCATATGTAATGAGAATAAAATTGGACCAAGTGTTGACCCTTGGGGCACACCATATTCAGTAGGGGAAAGGAATGTGATAAAACTGTTAACAGAAACACAGTCTTCCTATTGGGCACTCATGAATCGAAAGTTTAATGCTGTGCAAGATATACCCACCCAATGCCTTAATCTATCCAACAGAATTTTATTATCAATTGTGTCAAATGCAGCACTAAGATCCAACAACTGTAACACGTTTATAGATGTAAAAATATATATAAATATATAATAGTTGTGCTTCTTGGTGTTTATTCTGACTTCCAATTGTCTTTCCACCTACAATTGGGTTTAGATGGGTTGAGTTTAAGTGGTTTAATAGTTTGGAAAATATGCTTATTTTCTCATCCTGTGAGTTGGAAGATCGTCTTGTTTTGGTACACTAAGTAAGAAGCTAGTAGCCAGTTAATTTTCTGTAGCTTAGCATATTAACAGAGACAAAACTTAAGACTATGTCCATTCCCACAAATACACCAGAAAGGATGTATTATTGGATAGTAACAACAGTAAATGAAATTGAATATACTGTAGATATACAAGAAGATCTATTGTACTGCAATAATGTATGCAAATGAATGACTGAACACAGAGATGAAGCACGCAGTGAAGCTTTCAAGCTGTACCTTTATCGCCTCTGGTGTCCAAGCACATGCTGTATATTGTGTTAATGGTGCCCTTTTCCCAGGAACTCACTAACACACTAACAACCAGACTCTCTCTGCTTTTAGCCTTTAATTGCATGACTCACAGTTGCTCAACAGGCAAGGTGTGGGTTCATTATCTTTCAAGAGGGATTAAATCAACATTGTTTAGAACGGAAATGGTTAGGGCTATAGAGACGATTGTTAAGAGTGCTCTTGAAATTGTTCAGTGTTAGTAATTTTGTATGACATATCAAACTTTCAGAATTAAGCGGTGTATCCATCCAATTAAGCAAAGCAGCCATTTACTTTATGTTTACTTTATCTGTACTGATGCATGAACCTTTTGAAATGTTCTGAAGATGACAAATATTGACTGTCAGATTTGTGCTCATCTTGCTCTTCAATAAAATGATTTAAACACAGAAATAGCTCCTTGAGGAGAGAAGTCAAATTCATTTAGAAGTTACAAGGGAGTTTTTAACGTGTTATTTACTCTTTTAATTATTTCAGGTTTGACCTTTCTTTAATGATTATTATACATCATTAAAAAAAATCTTCGATTGCTATCTATTTCTTAATTATCTCCTTGGGGCTCCTTCACGTCTCCCTGCTACCTCTGTAGGGGCTCGTAATAGACACAAACTGAGACTGGCAGTTATATGTACAAAGCATTTATGAAGCAGATGAAAGAGTGATGAACACACAGAGATATGGAAAGAAAAATAGAGGGCAAGGGGGAAAAGACAAATGAAAAATCCTCCTTTGTAGTTTTTGTAGATTCTAGTACGGCACAGATGCAGAATTAAACCATTAAACCAAGACTCATGGGTGACAAATTAATGGAAAGTCTCTATGTTCAAATGTACAAGCTATGGTTAGGCCCAAATCTTTTTTCCTGTTCTTTCTTTATGTGTGTTTTTTGTTTGTTTGTTTGTTTGTTTATTTGTTGGTGACTTGGATCAGATTGTTTTCATATCACATCTACATCTGATTCATGTCCAGTCTCTGAATATTTCAGTGCTGTCAGAACAGGCAAATCAGAATCCACATTTTTTTAATGCCTCACTTCTGTGCACATGGCAACAACAGAGGGGGGGATCTGTGGAGAAATCAGAAAGCACTGACCAGATCAATATATCCAAACAAAGTCGTGTAGTACTGGTTTTCGAGGACGCGCGCCAGTCTCTAAAAACTCACACCAAACACAAGGCCTTGTTTCACTTCCTGATAAATTATTTACATTTATTTGCTTATTGTGCTTAAGATTTAAAGAATGGAAATACAATTACATACATACTTGCAAGTATGAAATGAAATCTCCAACATGAACTATAAATCAGTTACTACTCCAGAGGCATCTAAAGCAGGTTGGAGAGTGGACTGGAACAGCCCAGTTACTGTAGGAGAATGTGAATGTAATAGGATGTGTGTATGTGTGCGTGAGTGCGTGTGACGTTACGTGATCCAGGTGATAGATGAGCATAATCTCCACTGTTGAAACAGGAGCGCTTGAATCAGACAGAGATTAATAGGGCTGTTGACTGGCTGAAGTGGCTTGTTACAGTAGTCACCAGCTCCAGTCTACCCTTGATCTCAGTTGCTGGGCTCACTCATATAAACTCTGCCCACAAACTCCCACATAGGCGGTGGGCAGAGTTTGTGCTCTTTTTAAAACAGACACAGAGCTGCCACTTTGAATCAACAGCAAGAACCAGCGAGGAATCAAAACAGAAACCCACACTGCAGAAGACAATCGATCAAAGCCCTTGTAGATTTCCTGACCACCAGCTGTTAAGCAAAGCTTGCGCTGTGAAGCACAAAAGAAAGCCATGTACTGTATATTCATGATTGATGTCTCTTTTACACTGGGGAACTTTAAAATGAGACATGAATTCCTGAAGTTGTAGGTTAACTACGGCAGCCTAAATTAAACTACATTCAGTGACGCTTCTCTTCCCAGTCTCACAAGCCAAGTTTGAGGGGGTGACTTTGCTGCTTTAGCCAATTATGCATGAACTCAATTACAGCAGCACAACACTTAAAATTTTCACATGACTGTGAAGGGAAGGCTCCTCATTTCCTCTCCTAAACATTACGTAACTCTCCTACCTGCGGGTATAAAATAGTCCGAGTCTACTCAGCTCAACAGGGAATAGGCCAATCAAGCAGTGGAGCTTATCAGCACATTTCCAGTGGGAAAAACTCCTGATCAGTTTATCATCCTACGCTGTTCTCCTCAGGAAAACTGCCAAGTGCATTTACCGATACACTCTGTTGTCAAAGACCGCGCTCCCTGCAATATTAAATTTGTTTGCATGGGGGTGTAGATGAGATTTACACATCTCAGAAATATAAGAGTAGAGAGAAGGATGAGCGCCTGGAAAATATGCCACTGACAGATTCATGTTTTCTTGCTCTGCAGATTGGATTTAGATCACATTATGGACTAATACCATTAATAAATGCCAGGTCATTGCTTAAAGTTTAACAATTGTAGGAACCACTTACTAATAGTATGTATTGCTTCATCACATTTTACTATTCTTGAATCATGGATTGATAACTCATACCTTAAATAATGCATTAGTTCATTGTGATTCATATCTTGACTCGTGTAAAAAAATGTAATTAATGTTTCATGTCTTTATATATTTTAAGCTTACATTTTTCCAGCTTGTCATTGGTCGTACACTACTTCAGTTTTAAAACACATAAAGACATTTTCTAAGGTGGCTATTATTGAAGAAAGTCATTAAAATATTAAAGTCAAACATTAAAACTTCAGATGTTTTATTTTCTAGCTAGTTATCTAGTTATCTTTGAAAAGTCTTTTCACTATTATGAGCGTGTGCATTTCTACGTGAAACCACCAAGGTTCTTAATTTTTAATTTCAAAAACAAACCTTGAAACACTCAACATGTAATAAACTGGACAGTGACTCTGTAGGCTCGGTAAAGAAACTTTTAAGCTCTTGCATCAATTAAATGTGGAGCAGTATCAGTGATTAAATAGAAAAGATGTGAAAATAGCTGTAAAAGTTGACTTTATGTTGTGTCAAGGAATTTCAAAACATCATGTCCTTTCACTGTTAACAGGAAACCATTATAGTAGAGCTTTGGCTTTATTCAGCTCTCTAAGAGACTATCTTCAGTGGTATCTGACTATGGTGATATGCAAGAACATTTGTTTAGAATATTGTGTGAATTACTTTTTGTCTGATATTTAAATAATCACATGAACTTCTCATTCAGTGTCACATAAGAAAAACCTTCCAATCACCTCTAAGGTTTCACTGTTTTATTCTGTAGCTCCACACACAAAAATTTACAAATGCATGCCAACTAGGACAACCAGCTGAAGAGTCTTCAGGGAGTGCTTCATGTTCAGCAAATAAAAGCCCCAGTTTTGTGACCACAAGTCTTCCAAAAGCCTGCATTCTCTTTAAATAGACCCGTCTTTGCCACCACCTTGTTGGCTTCAAGGCAGCCAAGACGAGAAACAAGCATTTGTCCTTAAGAAAGCTGTGCTGTAGCACGCCAGTCTGAGCTCGGTTTTGAGAGGCTCTCAGGGCCAGTTCTCAAGGAAATTTGTCCTAATAGTTCTTCAAGTAAACATTTAAAAGCACATGCAATGGCAATCTGTCGCTCCTGCACATCCATTTTTGCAGCTGTATTCCATTTGAATGTGTGCACTTAAAGACGACCAGTGGTTCATTCTGGAGGCTTCAGCCAAGCAAGTATTTTCCTTAAAAAAACTCTGTGCCAAGGGAATATAAAACTAAACATGTCTTTCAACTTAAAGCCAAATTTGACATTGACAAGTTTCTGTTATTGATTTTGTCATTGCATTTTATTTTTCATAGTACGTGTGAATAAAATGTGTAACATTGTCACATCTCTCATTAATGCCAGGGTCTGTCTATTATTTCCAACAGTGCATTTATGTTCAGAGCACCACCTGCAGATGACACAAACATCACATCCTTGACACTCCTCCAGAGGTCACACTGGCACTGCAGCTTTGGGGAAACCATCCAGGTCTTGATGGATTTCTCATAAGCATCTGTGCAGCAATGCATTCTGGGTTTGACTTTAGATCCTGCAACAGAGTCACTTATTTATGACTGATTTGTGCACATACTGTCACTCAAACGTTGTTGTAAAATGCTGAAAATCTTGCATCACTCATGTCTTATACATGCAATGACTGATCCAAAGAGATGATGATGATGCCATAGCACATGAGTATGTTGAACACTCTGGCCTCTTCTAACCTGAATTACAGTATAACCTGAATAATGATGTGAATGAGGGTCTGTTCAGTCTGCGTTCGAATGTGAGCTCAGTCCAGTTCCTCAGTAAATCGATTAATGAGGCCCAAAATCTGTACATGTGTATTATAGGGATGTCCCATCATCAGGTGCCAATGACAATGTCTGACTAATGCTTATTTACCTACAATGAAATTTAATCAAATATATATCTGACACACTAACAGCTGTCTTAAACCATAATATTCATTTAGCTCCAGGTTGAAAAACATTCATTTTAAAAGCTTAAATTATTTATATGATATGACTGAAACAGATTTCTAAATGTCCTCTAGACTGAAATGGAGTGATTCCACAGTATTCGCTGCAACGACAGAAACTGTTACTTCACATGAAGCTCACTAGCACTGGAGATAAATAAAAGACTTTAGTTCTGAAAAGAAATGACCAGATTTTGATTGGCTAATATGATCTATTATAATGCATTCTACCACACAAGAAGGCAAAGAAGGAAATCCATCTTAAGATAGCAACTGTCTGTGTGACCCCTCAACTAGTACATACTTCTTCTTCTTCTATGCAGGCTCTTCTTGGCTGCCAGCACACATCAACACATTTCACCATCACCTTTTTGTTTGTCATGCTAAGATGAATAGATTGTACTAAAGTGAGCTGATTAAAAAAAAAGAAGCATAGTACACTTTGAAGACCAACCAACAGTAAAACTTCCTCAGTATTTGGTCTGTATTTTTATAAATAAAATCAATGTTGGCATCAAAAGTATGTTTATCATACAGGATTTTTGTCAGGTGTGTGTTGCAGGGTAGACATAGATTCCTCTTTAATTATTTTACGTGGTAGACAATTAGAAGTAGGCTGCCTAGCAAAATCAGTGATCTTTCTAAGAGACTGTTCACACCAACTAACAAATTCTATTGAGCAATAACTCTGTTCTTCATTACTCAAAACACTGATTAGAGAGTCATCTGCAATCTTAAGGACACGTTTTCTTTGTAGGAATTCTTGTTTGTATATGAGACAAAGAAGGGAAAGGACACGTCCCTGAGGAGACCCTGTAGAGGACTAATTGCACTAGACAGACAACCATTTACTCAAACTCTCTGTTTGTTAGGAAATCAATCAGCCAGCAAACAAGGTTAAAATCTATGTAAAATTTTGACAGCAGCATGTGGAAAGGCTGAAAAAAATCAATAACAAACACTCTTGCATGTTTTTTGGTACCTTCCAAATTACTCAAAACACTGCCACTTCGGCATCATTAAACCACCTTGTTGCCTTATAAACAAACTTTCTTACCTATCCCTTCTAGATTCACTACACAAAAGATTGACATCCTAAAATAAAATGGGTCTTTATATGGCAACAGATGTGCAAAGTCTCTCTTACTGTCAAATGTAAGTTTATCAAGACTCCCAAATATCTGTACTACCCTCACTGCAGTAGGAGACATTTAGAAGTAGGATTCCTATGGAAATCACTGAACATCTCACTGGTTCTAGGTATATTCAGTTGTAAGAAAGACTCATCACACCAGCTAATAAATTAAAGTAAGGCATGACTGTGACTGTGTATGCAAAAGACTATTTCATCAGCGAACATAAGAAACCATCATGTAGGAATTCTTATCTGTATACAAGACAAAGCAGGGTTAGCACTAACCCGAGGAGGCAGACTGTGCTGGACAGACAAGCATTTACTCAGAGCGTGTGGTCCCTGTTAAGAAATCAATTAACCAGCAAACAAGGTTAAAATCCATGTAAAATCCTGACAACTGTTTATGTGCAAAGGCTGAAAAAGAAAATCAATAAAAAACAATCTTGCATGTTTTCTAGTACATTCCACGGATCAACACGACACCGTCAAAAGGCCTCCCTGCTTTATAAGCAAACTGGAGAGGGTCCAGTTCAGCTATTACAAGTTCTATGTGCATCTTTTCTTCAACCAGTTGACATGACCTGCACTCACAATTGTGCAATTCCATATTTGCTAAATGTGAACAGTGACTTTGAGTCTTTCTGCTGCTAACAGAGCTCATAACCCGTCTCACAGTCGATTACATTTGCAAAGTTGCAGTTAGAGACACTAAATGTAACTTCTCTCTCTTCTTCTTACTCATCCCTTCTGGATTCACTACACAAAGGAATCCTAACAATTATTAGGATGAATGTGAGTCTATGCTTTAAATTACAACTATGCTTCTCTGTAATGATGTTGGTAGTAGACTACTTCTGCACTATATTAGTCTACTTCTGATAATAATGGCCTAAACAACGCACTCTATGACTTATAATCAACATGCATGGGAGCTGCTTTTAAGCTGATGCTAATCATAATAACAATCAGTGGGCAGTAGACGCAGCATCATAGCCATACACCATCTGCAGCTCTTTTTGTCAGTGCACAGTAATTCTTACATTAGGAACTGGCCTCTTTTTTGGCTCCATTAAAGCTGTAGGCAACACAAAAAGGAAATTTAACATTGATCAAAACATTTTAACACAGATTTATCAGACAACTAAAACTTAAGAGTCCGTCTCATTACCAGGATAAACAACATCCCTGTTGGAATGCTGGAAGCGTCGCTTAAAAAATAGTAACTCTGCTGATTTAATCTGGACGTCTGGTCATATCTTTTCATAGCCAAATCAACTTTAAGCATTGTTTTAAGTGTCATAAACAATGTACGGCTCTTTAATTTTACAGCTGAGAGGGAAAAATTAAGATTAATGTGTTGCAGATCGGATGCAGGGCCTTTGAAACACTCCTCACACACACACACACACACACACACACACACACACACACACACACACACACACAGACAGAGACTTCAGCATTTACACAAAATAAATCCAAGATTTAGTCTCATGAGGTTATGCTTGTTTGATTAAAAAAGGGCTGCTGGGCATGAGCTGTGTGTGTGTATGTGTGTATGTTTTTGTGCACAGCTGTACTGCAAAGATCTATTTAGACAAGTGACTTTGTTGAGGTGTGGTTGATTTCCAAAGTTGTTTTCTTTTTTCTTCCTGTTTGTTTGCGTGTTAGTTTTGTGTTGAAGATCGTACTGTCGACAGCCGTGCTGGGCTGCTGGCCATGCCTTTCCTGCTCAGGCAAAGTAGCCTTTCATGAATAATGTTGAATACAGGCTGTGACAAAACCTTGAGGTAACCAAACAAACATCACGCCTGAGAGAATATTGTAGATCAAACACCACACTGACACCTCAGAGTGGGTAAAAGTGTTTGTGTGCCTGTGCGGTTACCCATATTAAGTGACTTTACCTCAGCTACTGAGTATGCACATGCCCCAGAGAGCATGAAGAATAAAACTAGCATGACACCTTAATACTTGCCCGTGCGTGTGCGTGCGTGTGTTTGCGTGTAACCAAATCAAGCAGCCAAAGCGCAGCTGTATTTGGGCTAAAGCAACAGGAGATGAAAAGCAGGGCACAGGTCTCTTTGAAATGGTGCTATGCTTAAACTCTCCAAAGACTGTCACATACAAACCAACAAACCAGCCTGTCATCAATAATGTATTAAACCCATTCATCCAAGACATTATGTTACTCAGTGCTTTAACGGCTCAGTGGAAGTACAGCAGTGTACTGCTCGCAAAATGGTGGCTCTTCTGTGGAAAGTGATTTTACATCAGACAGTGAAGCTGTAATATTGATAATGATGGTGCTTTGTTCTGTGTCTTGCTGCTGTGATGAGTGTATTTTTGCTCCATTCTATATTCTCTTTGTTACCAATGTAGGTTTTTGATAACATCTTACTGGCTTGTACAAGCCAAATAATACACTGAAAAAATTAGTAGTATCATTTTAAAGAGAGCGTATCAAAGAAAATAACAACTTTGTGTGGTCTGTTTTGCCATTAAAGATGTTATCTAATTTCTGTTGAGGCTTCAACTTTTAATGTGGTAAAACTGCAACAACTCAACAAGGCTGATTTAGTTTTTCTCTTTTTGAAAGTGTGGTATCAAAACTGGCAAAAAAAACCAAACAATAATAATAATACAGTTAAGGCAGAGCCACAATCAAAACACAGTAGTTGTTACTGTATAAAACTAAATAAGGTCTGTTTGTTCAGAACTGCATCTGAATCATAAGACACTTAACCAGTGCTCGCTGAGAGGTGAAGAGTTTGACCACTCAAAGCATCACCTACCTTCAGAGCTACTTAGCTACATCAATACAAAATGACAAAAATATCCTCAAAATTTAGTTGTGTATGATGTAAACAGTTGTTGTAAGTCAACGGTCTCAAACAACAACTCATAACTGCACATATTTCTTACATGTGAGTGAAAACAGCTAGAAGTTGTACTTAATTAGAGACATTACTCACTACAAGTTAACACAAATTAACCAAACAGGTGGGCTTTCCATTTCAAAATGATTGAGGATGTGCATGCAGCACGAATGTAGAAGAGATGCAGTAAAAAATAATTACAGTTTTATAATTCACATAGTCCAAAACAAATATTAACCACTGGGCGTGACATCAATATCCTGCAGGTATTATCTGCCTGGTGGCAACTGCTGCGAAATTGTATTAAAAATATAAATACACATTGACATTAAAGCTGTATTGTATAACCTATGAATTACCGGGATCTATTTACAGAAATTAAAAATACAGATCTCTTTCATGGAGGTCACCGTGTTGGTACAGTGCAGAATTAACCCTGGCTATAGAGAGAGAATTTTAATGTGGAAATTTCAGCTAGAATCTGGTGCCACTATAGCACCACATGAAGATGAAGTCTAAAGGTAACCTCATTGCTTCACACATTGCTACTTGATGCGGCCGATGATGTGCAACCTGGCGGCTCTCTCGTGCTTGCGAAGGGAGAGGTGGAGCTTTGAGGTTGTGGGTGTTAAGAAGGTTGTAATCAGCAACTTTGCCTCTAAATTACTAAATTGTACACATAGCACTTTGAAATAATAATATATCATCAAATATAATTTGCTCTACACAATGATTTATTTCAGTACATAGTACATGGATGCTCTGCTGTGGCGATGTTTAAGGGAGCAGTTAAAAGAAGAATGATTTTAACCTCAGATTTGATCAGTCATAGTCATGATCACTATCAACTGACAACATGGTTTAAAAGTCCCCAACATGTATTTATCCTGGTTTGTTAAGAATTACAAAGAAATGGAAAGCTAGCAAGTATCGTATCTTCACATATGCTGTTTGACTGCTGCATAAATTAAGCATGTCAGCATGCTACAACGTCCTCAGATTATACTAGACATACACCCGTCACTCACAACATGTTCAAACACAACTTTGTGTTTAATGTTATAGTTGCTAGGAGTTGTCATAGAAAAACACAGAACAGCCGGGTGCCTCTGATGATCTCTGTCAACCACAACATGATTAGTGCACAGTTTATGCCCGATGGGCTCCATCAGTGTAAAATCCTAGTAGATGTCTGCAACGTAAACTATATATCCTGCTAAATAAAGATTTAATAAGCAGACATGCAACAGCCATAAACACACAGCAACACTGTGAGCACTTTTAGCCTACACAAATTCTTCACCATATTCTGTGTTTAACTATCCACCACTCTCCAGTACTTCGCCACAGTACATATGCATACTTCCTCAAAAAGCCAATCTGTACCTCTTGTTCCCAAGAAGAAATCAGCTCACATGAACACAATCTAAGACCGAGCAAATGAATTGAAACAAAAGGGCAATTCAGTCTGATTATCAGGGCAGTGAAGCACTGAAAAGCAAATGCATTTTAGTGACAATGACTAATCTTTAACGAAAGAGTGGAAGAATATGAAAAAATCCCCAGACTCCGTTTGAAATTCCAATTAACTGAAGACTTGAATGGTAATTTTTTAAGAAAATATACGAAATAAACATTTGATGTTACCATTTAAATTTGCTTTCACTACTTAGAACTACAAGCATTGGCTGTCCGGTAAAGCTTTAATTGCACTGTTAATTAAAGTTAACCAACTAAACACACAATGAAATCATCCTCATTATCATGCAGCTGTTACAACACACAACTGAAAACAGGAGGGAGGAAGTGAATGCATGTGCCATCTGAGATGCACACAGAACAGAAACACAATGATTCTCCATGCATGTACTCCATGCCTGGAAAGTTTTAAACTAAATACTTCTGTGAGTTAACCAGCTAGCGCTTCTCAACAATTTTAATTTAAGTAATGCTCTGTGGGTCAGCTTATAATTTGAAGTCCAAAAACGTGAACTCACAATGTCAAATCCTTTAATGGAAACTGACTAGCCTTTCTGATTACACCGAGTTCATGATTAAAGATGATTTAATTCCCCTGTGCTGATTGTGAGGTTTAACAGAGTGTCTCCATCTCTCAAAATATCAGAATTTTAAACAAATCCTATTCAGTAGGAATTTGCACACTGCACACTGTCTATAACCAATGGATTGGAATGTGTGTCAGCTCCTTTTATGCTGAGAGCTGGAGTATTTTCACTGTGCCCTTTTCAGCAGCACTGAGTTGGAGATAGACTGTCGCCAGTGGCTAGTCTTACCAAGGTGCGCGAACTCAGATTTGCCCTTTTCAATTTCGGTTTCCTCTACAGCGGGAGAATGATGCTGTATGCATTTTCTTTTATGGAGCACAGTGTTGGAGCAGTGAAGTCTCGAAGCTTGATACTTCTCTCACTCCTCTTCCCACATGTCTTTTCTTTCCACCTCCTCTTCCATTGTGTTTTTCCTCCTGTCATCCACCTTAACAGCATCCATCGCAGTGTTTTCCGCCTCTTGTACCCTAATTGCCTCTGAGGCATTTGTATGCATGAGGTGAATAACGGGGAATTACATTTTGCATGTGCATTGATTTGTAGGCTGTTTTTATTTTTGAATGTGATTACATCTAACTAATATATGCACATGTAATACCTAAGTTAAATGTTAATGCTGAGCTTGTCAGTTCAAGATTTTCATGCAAAAAACTATTATAACTTAGAGCTGCGGTTACATTTTTAATGGAGGAAACGTCCATTTCCAATAAAACTTATAATCTCTTAATTGTATCCTAATTCTGCTAAGCCCGTCTTCTACGTCTCTTTTTTTTCCCATACCACAGGCTTTTCTCATAACAATTTCTCTTCCTCCATCATCCATCTCACTCTGTTTTGCTCCCTCCCTCCTCCCTGTTCATCTCTGAGGCATATGAGAAATGACACTGGACAAGTCCTTGCTGCTTTATTAATCCTTTAAGCTTCTGAAGGGAAGCACAAATGCAACTGCTCCCATTCAAATCAATGGCAGTAACTCCCAATTGCCATATCTGTGGACTGTTTAAATGTGTTTCATTTTTACACACTCTGACCTAAACACACACACATATGCATGCATACCAGGCACACACAGAGTTGAATAGCTTTGGCTCACTATGGTCGGGGCTCTGCTAACCAGCCTGCTGCAGGAACAATTTGTAGGCCGCTCAGTCAAATGGAACTCTAACCCCATGGGCCTGTGGAGCAGCCCCAGTCATAAAATATCTCACACACACACTCACATGGCTATCCCCACAACATGCACACTCACTCTCTGTCCTCACACAGACCATAAAATCATTGCGACAGATGAAGGCAGAGAACAGTGTTTTTGTGCTGTTTTGCCCGTCACAGATTTCCATTACAAAGTCTTGCCATGAGTCTGGGAGAGCGAGGGCCTATTGAAAAACGGACAGGCTACAAAATGCTACTAGTCAGAGCCCATCAATGTTGCGTTTTCCCCACTGAATGGCTTGTCAGCGAAGGGTGGAGATGGGCTTTGTGTGAGAGGTAGGACTGAGCTGTGTTAGGCCAGACAATGGGTGGAGAGCCCATGTCAGCTCTGGAGAGTGCATTCAGGGTTCATCATCTGGTGTGTTATGAAGCTTCTGAAAAAATATTCCTTTCATCTATTCCCAAGCTCTCCTCTTCTCCTTTTCTTTAGGCGTTTCAGCTTTGTTCAGCGTTTTCTCATTTAGTCGTTACGCTTCTTTTCTTTTCTCGAAGAACTGAATAGAATGCAGCGCCGTTATATACATTAAGGTTATTCTGCAAATTGTGAGTGCAAATGTAGTGATTCTGTGGCAATTTTATCTCGTGAATAGTAGGATTATATAAAAGGCTGCCTTAACAGTTGCTGATTTATCAGTGTGTCTGATGGAAACCAGGCAGGCTTAGGAGAAAATAAATCATATTCCTGAAATTGAATGAAAACAAAATATCAGCAGAGCAGGGGGACAGCAGGACAATGAAACGTTACCAAACCCCTGCTTTTTTACATATTATCACAGGTAGCCACATTCAGAGAGAGTGTCTCCTGCAGAAAAAATGACAGCATCAGCCACTGCTTAAGAAAAACCTACAGAACGCTTTGTTTTTCTTGGCAAGGAACGTTGTGGACTTGCAAACAATATATTAGTGATAAAAACTATTCAGAAAGGTTACTTTGAGTAAACATGTAATGCCTCTGTAAACTTATCTGACACCAAAACAACAAAACCCAGCTCTCATTACTGAGTAACCCTTCAGCAATGCATGATTGCGTGTATTTGACTGGCCAACATAGTGCCCTCCTGATGATATTAGGTTGTGTTATTGCAGAAGTTGAGCCAGATATTTTTTTGACACCCCAGCAACTTTTGCTTCCATCTAGGCAGTAGCCTTATTGAAGCAAATGATAACTGTACTGGGGTCTTGATTATTATCCAACCATTAAGTCCTAAATAAATGTGTTCTTCAAGACATCTATGGAGGTTTTTCACACGTCATGTAATTATTTTATTTGTGACATGTGCAAAACAACACTTACAGAATTTGGAGGAAAATGGCAGCACACCTAATATGGTGGACATTGAGGTGTCAAGTGACCTGATGATATTATGTGAAAATATCTATATACATAACACACTGAGAAGAAGACAACTGGGGTTCACAATCTATTTTTGCCCAAAGGTCCATGAACTGCAATGTGCATGCAGATGGTTACCCTTACGAATAAAGAAGTATATTCAAATATACTATTGGTATACTATAATATATATATGTTAGTATACTTCTTTTAAACTAAAAATGAGCAAGTATACTTTCAGTTTTCAGTTTTAATGTACTTGTCAGAGGTATACTGAATAAAGTAGTATTTAAGTATACTTGCTGTAAATTGAAAGTATTTTGCAAAGTCTAAGTATGCTTGGCCTAACCTGCAAGTTATAAATTGATAATTTGTCACAAATTGTTGTGTGACATTTTGCCTTTTAAATAGACTAGTAGGTAAGTTGGTAATATTATGACTGAACTAAATGAAATGATAAACTTATATAGTGTGAGCAGTCAATAGGAGCTGCCTCTCAGTAAGTGGACTTACTATTATTACTTCCACAATCACACAGATATGAGGATGCACACAGCTGTTCTACACTCCACACAGAAAGAGGCGACAGTGCCAATCACTGCACCACCGTGCCGCCCCTCACTAGTAAACAGTATACGTAAAAGTTTTTTTGTAGTATACTACAAGTGTACTTTTATAATCTAAAAACTGGGCCAATATAGTCCCAAGAAGTATTAAAATAGTATTATAATATCTGTAATAGTATCTGTATTTTTGACAATAATGGTGATCGATCAACACTGCCTGTACTTCTTCTCAATTAAGTGAATTTACTTTGAGTTTAAAAAGTGTGGTCAGACAGTGAATGTCCATAGACCACTGGATCTTTGATAAGTTGTTAGGATCACTATCAAGTTATCTGCCTTTAATTTAAGCAGATAATCATGTATTACTTCTGTTTTTGCAGTTTCCCCTACTGAAGGCAGCCAGGTTGCTACTAAGTCTGAATGAGGGGAACATGTTCTGGAGCGAAAGTGAAGTCACCTTCCCTCCATGCTACCTTCTATAGGTTTGGATGCTCACACGCTGCAGAACAGATCAGGCACCTCCCTATTAAGTAACATCTCAAATGCCAAAACCTTTCAGCTTTAAATTTAAGAAGGTAGTGACAACCTATTTTGTCACTTAGGTACAAGGACTTGTTGCATTCACGGACAGTGGAGTAAAAAAAAGAGGGCTCTTCCCTGTCAACTGTGGGATATAAGGGCACGGTCATCAACAGTGCGCAGACAGAAAGGGCACAAACAACATAAATCTGTCATAAGGGTGTTTTGTTCATCTAGGGGCAACAACATGGTTGGCACTGTCAGCTTTCAGCTAAAAGAACCTTTTGTGGTCAAGGTTGCAGCTTCTCTCTGAATTCTAGTAAAGTGCCTAAACACGTGTGAATGTAAATATTGCTTCCGCAGACCCAATGCACGTTGGGTTAAGATTCAGCCTGTGATAACTCTTAATTAAATATGTAAATGGACAGATTGTACAACTGAAGGCATCGGTTTGCTTATTGTACATGATTTTTACAACATGCAATGAAAAGAGAAATTACAAAAACACTTTACATTCTCAGTGACTCTGATTATCAATGGAAAATAAAACTCCGCACAAATCAATTAACAGTCTAATCACTGACATTTATTTGGCCACACACACACACACACACACAGTCGTAAACGATTAACACTGCCTCAGTTTGACATTTATTTGGCTGTTCATACTCACTGCCTTGCTTCACTCTGTCTAAGTGAGAAATGAGCAGCAACACCCTGATCAATGGGATATTCATGCAGCTGTGTTACACTGAAACGACTCCCCCTTCGATGAAATGACACAGCAGCCTGTACGGCGCCATAAATTTGCCTTGTTTAAACCCTTTCAACTAATTCTTTTGGGAAGCAACGCTGCCTTTATTTCAGGGGAATGAATGAAAGAAACATAGAGGGATGTAGAGAGGCGAGAGTTTAGGCTGTGTTTGTTTTTGATTCCCCTTGAGAAGATTTTCTGTGAATTAGTTCACTGTGTGTGTGTGTGTGTGTGTGTGTGTGTGTGTGTGTGTGTGTGTGTGTGTGTGTGTGTGTGTGTTGGTATGTCTGTGTGTGGCAGCCAGGACACATATGGAGACCATTATGATGCCCGGATACTGGGGACTGCCAATTTTTGGTCAATATGAACACTGTGCATTGTGTATAAATCTATGTATGTGCACCATTAGATTTTATCAGGTACTTTCCCACCATTTGAGATTTATAGAGCGCAACTGTCCAATTACATAAGTTGTGTACAACAGAAATAAACTGTGGATTGTGATATACTATGTATGGTCACTGGTCAGTAATGGTCTGGCTGCTTGACAAAAATATTTCAGGAATCAACAGTTTGTGGTTTGGGTGACTGTGACCGTCACTCGCGCTGCAGCTGTGGGAATGTGTGGGAGGCATAATGGCAGCAGGAAGAGAGGAGTAGAGAGAAATGTAATGAGGTGAAATTAGTGAAACAGAAAGAAGTGACGAAGGTGATGGATGACGGAGAGCTGAAGGGAGAAGCAGAGAAGAAGAAGCAGAGGGTTTTTTTCTGGTGTGAAGTGATAAATACTGTTCTACAGGCATATGTCCAATAACAAAAATAATACCGAAATAAAATATTAAAAACCCAAACACTCAATCGGGAAAAAAAAATGTTTTCTGTAACCTTGCGTATGACATCAAACTGCAGTGGTCTCCACAAAATTCACTTTCATGCATTGTGAAGGGGCAAAAAACTGTGACGAAGAAGAAGAAGGAAAAAAAAAGGAAGCTTCCGCGTTTGAGTTAATTCAAACGATATATTTCTGTCTGAGATACGGGTGAGTTGAAACAGAAGTTGGGGTTTGAAGACAAATAGCTTCAATTTACAGTAGCAAATTAGAAGTCTTATCTTGAGCAGTCAGAGCGTATTTTCATTTGCCTTTACATTAAAGAATTCTGAAAAGTCCTCCTGGAAATGGGAGAAGTCAAACTTTAAAAAGTGCATGAATATCTAATGGGAGATTTGAATTAGGGTGAACTCCCTCGCAGCTTTGTCATACAGCTGTACGGCCGTACTAGAGGACTTCCATGGACACTAGAGTGTGTGAAAGAGAAGTGGATATGGCTCTCATCACACTGAAAAGTAGCACCTATGTATGGTTGAATCCTGTGCCACACACACACACACACTGACCCCTCTTTACTTGGATAAATAATTGATGTCTCCAGTTAAAGTGTCAGAGTAGGAGCCGCAGTCAGCACTTATTTATCGTCTTCCACATCATTAACAATGTCTCTCTCTTCCCCTCTCTGTCTCTCTGAGCAAACAAGGATTTTCTTTCATAATAAACATGTGGCTGTTTAACTTGAGTCACTGACATGACTCTCCGAGGAGCCCACTGTGGTGAATGCTTCCACATGTTCACAAAAATTTACTTTATTTTTAGCAGGGAGAGAGAGAAAAGGTAATTATAGAAATACACAATAGTTATGTTTTTCTAAATATCATATTATTTTCATATCTTTTATGTTGAGCGTATAACAACTGATGGAAGCAGCTCATGTAAAAAAAAAAATTCAATTAGTAGAGACTGCTTAGAGAGTAAAAACATTATTGATTGAATGCTAGAGCAGATTCTGGTCTTCCTGCCAGAAAAATAACCGTCATGGCGGCGTGAGCTCATACTTGGGCATCTCTAGTGTGAGGCTGATATGATTGATATGATGCGATAAAGTCACATGTGCAGAAACTTCAGATGTGATACGATTCACACCCCAATCACAATATGATGCAAGTTTGTTTATTTTCCAATCAAATCTTTTTACAAAAGTTTTCTACATTGTACAGCGTAGTACACTTTTACTGCAGCTGCCTGCTGGCTTCTCCCTTCTCCCTTGACTCACCTGCTGCCTCTATCACTTAATTAGCATCTAGTTTTAGTTATGTCAGTATGGCTTCCTTTTTTCGCTTCCAGATTGTCTGTTGTGCCTACTAGCCACAGTTTGTCAGCTTTCCTTTCTAGTTTTGCTACTGTTTTGACCTTTGTATTTTGACTATTGCCTCAGCCTAATCCTCGGTAATTCTTCTTTTGCCCTGGTAATGAACCTTGTTTGTTTTTTCCTTCCTTATGATTTTTGTCTGAACCCCTTAATCATTCCATTTAAGGTAAGATTTGAGACCTTACTATAAACAGTTAGTAAGGTCTCACATTAATAGTAGGATATCAATGTGAATATTAAGGTGTTTTTGTCCCTAAAACTTCAAATTTGCTAAAGTAATCTATGTTCAGTATAAAAGGAATTACACAGAATTATCTGTAATGTCCAGTGAACTACTTTGCAAAGAACATACAGGAATAATGCCAGTGTGAAGCTGAGAGCTCACACTCTTACCATGTGTTTAGAGCTGTTTAATGAATATTGCTAATGCTTTATAATAAATGACAGCTAATGGAGGAGCAGACTGCTGGCTTTGCATGGAAAATGTACCGTATAGGCAAATGTTATGTGTGGCTGATCAATAATAGGACACTGATTAAATGCTATTTTTTCTTGCCAGAAAAAGCCAGGAGTGAAGCTCTGGCTGTTTACACTGTGGTCCATACTAATATGAGTCTTTCCATTAATGCAGCATGTCTAGTATACATCTAACATCTGGTAGATTTCCAGGAAAGGATAGGACTTTCATTCATGCTAATGCTATGAATATAAAAAGCAGAATGAATGCTTCCAACTTGTGCAGCAGGTAATGTCATTTTTATGCTAATGTTAATTGTGTGAGGGGGGTTCTGTGCTTTTAAGTATAACCTGTGCTGTCAGTTCATGTTTTTGTACACACACAGGTCATTTCCCTCTACTTGTGGAGATTTTTGTATAGTTAATTTAGCACCGATATTAGTTGTCGCTTTTCATGGGAATTAGTGGCCAGAGGTATCGATCTATAAGGTTCCATGTGGTTAATTATTTTATACCTTGGTAGGCTATATACAGTTTTTATAAACAGAACCCCATCTATATGTTATGAACATTAATACAATATAGTAAGGCTGTTAGGTTAACTGTTCTTCCACAAGATTACATTTTTGGCAGGACCTTTAAAATTTGTTAAATTTGTATTCCACTACTGTCAGTTGAGAACTCACTGTATTATCTTGTGCAATGAATATGAATATGGAGTAACGAGTAACTCACAGAGTAACATGTTAAGCCAGAAAGTGTCTGTGCGTATAACATGCATCTCACACAACAGTAATACTCCTACTGTATTTTAATCAGTGCAGCTGTGCATTAGCCTCTGAGCACTTACAAAACATAGGTGACTTATGCTTTATACTAAGTCTGAACCTAATGCTGCCATTGTTGCTATGCTAACATGCTGTGACAACTTGTGTGTTGGCACTGTGCAATGCATAGCCATTATCTCCTGAATTATGAATACAAATGTAATTTATTTTTGGTGAAAAAAATTAACCAATGCAAGTCAAAGCAAACACCAATTTTTCAAAAGAAACTTAATTAAATTGGATTTTAATGTCACATTAAATGTGTTTGACTATATATATATTACTAGATTAAAAGTGCTTGGTAAGTTTGACAGCATCACCACCTCGCAGTCAATGCCTCTAAGGTGTAGTGAATCTCCTGGTGTACTTCATTGGATGAAATGAATCAGAAGGAGTTTAGATTTTAACCTGCACGGCACAAGGCCAAAATTATACAAGGAGTAAGTGAAGCATGCAAGAGGATAAGAGTCAAGGGGTGAAGGAAGGAAGTAATGAATGAAGGAGTGGAAGAAAATAGATGAAGGACGTAACCTTCACTCACAAGTAACCAAGTAGGCTACCTGCGTGTAAAATAAAAAATAGAAAACTGGAAATAGTTTATTAAAAACTGATTAGTACAGTAGAACCTATTAAGGTTCTAGTTCAGTTCAGTTTAGGTTAATAATGTTCACAATATGTCATTTCATTCACCCTTTACTTCAAATAAATGAACGCAATTTTTATCCGCAGTCTAGCCTTGCCACATCTGCATCATTGATTTCCCACATCTGTTTCAGTCGATTAAAAATTCCTTACACCGAGCAAGATTATCAAATTTTGACATCTCCCTTAAACACAGCTAACTTAATGTAATTTTTGGCAAAAACATATATGTAAAAACATGTAAGATCAGCAGTCAAAACATTCAAGGTTTCTTACTTCTCTTGCTTTTCATGTTAACTCTCCTGAATGTGAGAAATCGGGGGGACATTCCTTCAGGGAAGCTATGCATGGGAATGTTTATATAATATGTGCTTGTGCACTTTAGCCTTTCCTTTGTCTCCTGTGACTACGCTCAGTCGCTTCACTCAGCTCAGGTAAACGTCTATCTGCAACTTAGACATGAACAGGAATCTCACCCAGGAACAAAAGCCCTCAGTGAAGAGGGAATGTGTGTGTGTGTGTGTGTGTGTGTCTGTGTGTGTGTATGATGTAGGAGTTGAGGAGGGTGAGGAGGGTGAGTGAGGGTGTGCAACAGAGAAAGCAGAGAGTGTTTTTTCGAGCTTATTGAATAAGTCGTTGATTATGGCTGGAGCCAGTGGCTGGAGAGTGTGTGTGTTTTCTGCCGGTGGTACTTAATGTAATTGAGTGCAGCTGTCGGGCTTTTCTGCCCAGAGCTTTGTGTCTGGGTATGGTCCAGTGTTACAGCATGTTTAGCCAAGACATGCTTACATAGGGAAAGGGACTAAGAACAAGGCATCTGTGTTTTATGTGCACGCATGCTCGTGCAAGGTAAGTAAAATACTCAACACAAGCACACATATCCTTACTTGCTGAGACTCCCGGGCTGGTGGGGGTTTTACGTGAGTGAAGACATGCTTGCCAGTTAGAACAGCAGTGAACAACTGTGTAGCTCTGCTGGCGGAGCGCTCGGTGAGAAAGGGCATGAGGAATGCTGGAACAATAACATAAAAACCAAGTAACAATCTCACAGCACCCTAACAGCAATTTGCAACTCATTATATCAATTTGCAGAAGAAGAAAAAAAAAATCAAATTAGTGTTCTGTGAGCTCAAACTGTGTAGAAAGAAAGCTTTGTTTTAAGGTCAATCATAATGCAATGCATAGCTAATCTGAGAAGCTCCTATCGACTTTTGCTGCAGCGCTGACCTACAAAACAAGAACGGATCCAGTCCCTTGTATTAGGTCAGCAATTTGTGAAACCGCAGACACATTTCCAATATCCTTTACTCCAATCAACCATCTTGATTGTCCTAGTTATTTCATTTGACCCAGCGAGAAAGAGCAAAGCAGTGACAAAAGAAGAGAGAAGGAACAAGAAGCAGAACTCCTTCATTATAGGGTATTCTTGGCTCCAGTTAGCTTTCCAATCAGCACTTATTTTAATAGGGCCCAGACGAGCAGGAAGAGAGGGTCAGAGGTTTTTGGGGATCGAGGGGTCGCGCCAATGCTGGAATAAATGTGTGTGTGTGTGTGTGTGTGTGTGTGCCAGCAAAAACACATAAGTGTATAGCTGATTCAGGCAGGGAGAGATAACAGCCGAACATCTCTCAGAAACATGATGGAGACAGGAGATAAAGCTGCAACCACACAGATGGAGGGGAGGACAGCAATTAAGCTGATTCAGTAGAATGGAGGCGAGAGACTGAAAGGAGGACGAGGCTAACAAGAGCGGCTGAAAGGTTGTTAAGTCTGTAGCTGAGAAGTTCAGAGAGACTTGGAAGAAGGTGAAGTGAGCAAGGTGGCGGAAGTGAGATCGTGGATGAGGATGAAAAAGCTGAAGAGCGCAGGAAGTGGTGGCTGCGGTTGTTGCGGTGGAGGAGGTGGGGGCTGGAAATGATTAGCAGGGAGAACGAGTGAAGAGGCGGATGTGAAGACACACACACAAAAGAAACAGGAGTCGGAAAACTACTTCTGGTTCCCATGAACTCTTACTCCCATGAGATGTCAGCATGGGGTGAACTCTAGGGTACGCTACTTCCTGCAGATCTTTAAATAGACACTGATGGAAAATCCCATGTTGATGAACATAAAAAACTTGAACTTTTGCAGAATAAATCGACGCAGGCACAGTGGTCAACACGATCTTCCTCAACCTTGTCGAGTATCACGCGGAGCTCTATTTAGCTGCTTGACTTCACATGGGGAAATGGAGATTCTCCATTTTATCATACAGCTAATAGAGCTAATTTGTTCCACTGAGGAAAGTGTTCTTTATCCACAAACAGCACTGCAGGAGAGTTTCGATTAATGCAATGAGCCGCTCAGCAAAAAGAACACCGGAGAGGTTGCTGAACTCATGGAGACAGCTGTTTGGGTAGTGTTGGCGCTAATTAGAGCTATCTTCGCTGGGAGCATTTTCTCCTACATATTTCAGATTAATCGGCCACATGTTACATACTGTAAAATCTGTAGTTTTCACTGCTAAATGTATTCATGCCACACTGAGCTACTGTATATTCTCAGGGAAAATATACCCAGGCAAGCGGAAACATTAAGCTTGCTGTATTAACATTTGGTGTTATAAAATGCTTCCATAACGCTGCGCTTAATTCTTCCCTTTCTTTCTGTATTTCTTTTACGACTTGGGGGCAAGAAATGATTCAATAATACAAGAAAAATGAGTAGAGTTTTTCTTCCCACTTCTGGGTAGGAAGTGATTCTCTTCTACAGTTATTATTCTTTCTTTTCTTTTCCCTAGTTATATTTGAAAAAATGTCCAGTTTCTAAAAATAGCAGCCATGCATCTTTTTGGCAGAAAAAAAAAGTTGAAGCCATGTGTTTATTTCTCCCAAGGACATATTGTGAAATAGTGAAGCTGATGACGATTCGGTGTGTGTGTAAGTGTGTGTGAGTGTGAGTGTGTGTGTGTGTGTGTGTGTGTGTGTGTGTGTGTGTGGTTGAGTGGGTGGTTGTGGGACATGGGGAAAGAATTTTCACAACTGTGTTATAGTAAAAGGGTCATGGGACTTCCTGAATGGAGTGGATCACATGGACACACACACACACACTGTGTCACTGTAGATGTTTTGCCATTGTTTCTCAATAACGCTTTACTCCTTGAGGCAGTGGGATATTGGAACCAGCTGGGGAATGATGTGATGCAGGTTTGTTTCGATATTTCTTAAAGTCCATCAGATGTTGACAAGAAACAAAAGGAAGAAAAAGAAACCAATTGGCAGCTGAAAAAAGAAGCTACACAATGTGAATGCTGACCTTTTGAGAACTATCACGACCTATGCAACGACTGAATAATGAGTCACAGTAAGTGTGTTTAATAAAGACCATGAGATCATTGACACAGGCCTTTGGACAATTCTTACTGTGAGCATCACACAAATCAACCTGGAGCAGGTTTTTCAAAAGCAATCATCCGACTAAGAATCTGTTGAATTCTCACAACAGATAATACTCAATCCCGTCAGTGCTTAGGTAGCAAATCACTCAGTGAAGCTCATTGAATCTTGCACAATAATAGTAAACCACCCAATAAAACTCAATATCCTCCATTGAAGCTTATAGGTTCATACACCTCTGAATAATTTCCTCTCATTTAACCCAAAATACATCAAAATAAAATCCTCCCCCTGCTATATCCGTCAATAAAACGCTCCAGTGCACCTCAATGTCCTCACAGCAACATCCCATACGGCAACCAGACCTTGTGCCTTAAGGGCCTCCGGAAGACAAAAAGGGCTTGAATTCATTTGCATGCCATTGCTTTGGATGCACTCTGAGCATATCTTTTGTTCCCATAGAGAGGCCACCGAAGTCACCCCGCAGCCATTGTGCCCTGTTTGTTATCACCTTCCCTGCAGTGAAAGTTTACAAAGTGAAAGATGAGACATCGAGTGGCTCATCTGGTGATAAGTGCCTCACCTCCAACTTTTAAACCCTCGCTATCATCAAGTCGGCTGTTTGCAGTGCTTAAAGTGAATGAGTAGATCAGCAGTTAATCCTATGGGCTTGCGCTGCTAAGTAGCTCATCGCTGTCTGGGTGCTAAAGAGGGCTTGAATGCTGATGTTGTCAGAAGCGGACAAGGGGGGAGTAGATAAGCTATTGTTTTCCCAGGGAAAGCACAGAGGGCTCCATGTTTGCGGCGCAACACTGATGTAACCTTCTGAAAGCGTGACTGCTTTTGGAGTTCTGTTGGAAGGAGGATTTCACCATACACACACACACACACCGCACACACACACGTGCTCATGCAGTACTGTACATTTACACATACAAATGTACCAGGATGCATGTCGTAAGCCTCATGCACACATCCACACAACACACACACTTCATGTGCTTGCCTCAGCTGAAGATAGTAACTAAGGACGCACTTTGTCAGAAGCGTATGCCACTATCACAAAACATCAATAAGCAGCAAACAACAACCTCTGTCCTCCGCAGCTGTTTTGATTTGCTTCAAAATACAAAATAAAACCCATTCTACATTCTTTTTTATATCACCCAGCTCCAAATGTGTTTTTTCCCCTTTCAGTCTGATCTTTATTTTTGAGGATGAAATATAATGATTTTTTTTTTTGAGTCTGTGGTAGTAAATGTTCCTCCAAACGTTCTACAGCTACTCTTCATTTCCTATCCTTTGTCATAAACTCATTCAACAGCACAACTGGTTTCAGATTAGATTCTACCTTGTTGTGCCACTACAATAGAAAACAATATAATCTGAAGAAACTGTGAACTGTATTCCACATTGTATCTGCACTGTTTAAAGTTAAATGGTGATAATGATAGCTACTTGAACACAATGATTGCTATGATTCTACTGCTGGAAAGAAAAACACATTTATTGGTATTTAATTGTTGTGTTTATTCTTTCAGTTTAATAAATGTCTTAATGGGACTAGTAACAGAAGTTAGTACATGTTAAACAGTTTTATATCTGGGTTTTGTGCTCATGCGGTCCATATTATGAAATCTGATGCAACATTTAATAAAAAGGTTTTGTTGAATGCAATTGAATTGGATTATTTAAATCTAGATGGAATCTTAAATACTGCTATCGGCTTGATGACTGTGCAGGGAAGGACATAAGAACCACATATAGAGTAAGGGATAAACAGTAAACATCTAAACATCTTCATATAAACATATAAAGGGCTAAGCTGCAAAGTGATTTTGGATGCTGTGTAACTCCAATTTGATTAATCTAGAATATTTGATAATGGAAAACTCTATGGATAAAAATAGCTCACATAAGCTTGGTCACAAAAAGTACCCAAAAAAGATGATTCACTAAGATACAATACTCATCAGTGAAAGGCAACAGAAAATGTTTTTAGGTTGCTTTTAAAAGACACGACAGTCTGATCAGATTAGATAGATAAATAAATAGAAAGCAGGTCCACCAGACCTTGATTTGACCCTGGGTACAGTAAGATGGCCAGTGCTGGGTGACCTGAGAGGTCTGGGTTGTCCATCGTTTTAAGCAAATATAACATGTATTGTGGAGCAGGGCCATTCAGAGCTTGATAGACAAGCAAGACAAGCTTAAAAATCAATCTCAGAGTGTACTGGAGGCAGACGTATCGATGTGAGGACAGGTGGGATGTGCTTTCTTCTTTTGATCCCGATCAAACATAGTTTTCTGAGGAGCCCCGGAGAGAACATATTAATCTTTTCTAAGGCATGATTTGGTCTTGTATACCTGTTTTTGCGATGGCAAATTTGTCTTTTCAAATAAAAACATAATGAAGCAGAATTGTAATTAAAAAACTATCAAATTAAGACACCTAGTGTGTTGTGAAAGTGACAAAAGTAACTTTCCCCAGTATCTGTTAATATGAGTTTTTAACTTTTGAAAGGGCAGCACAGGTGTTCAAACTTTAGTTTTGGTTGAAAGACAATTTTCCCTATTAGCACATTTACCTCCCTCTAAACAACAAATGTGTTTGTGCTGTTGCAGTTTCCACAGTACTGGTTGTTTTTTGTCTATTCATTCTTAGTTGAAGCCACAATTAATGCTAACAATCCACATATGCCTCCATTGATTTCAAGCAACCCACTGCTGCTGCTCTCTGATTTTTGCCAAACATTTTTTTCCAAAAAGAGATTTAAGGGCTTAAGATTTTATATACAAACTATACCATTAAGTTTGTTGGTAAAAAATCTTTTTTTTTACCAACAAACTTAATGGTATAGTTTGACATTATAAGAAATGTGATTCCTCTTCTTACGAAGAGTTAGATGAAGAGATTGATCCCATTCTCATCTGTCCATTACATATGAAGTTTTGGATGTAGGGTAAGCTAGCCAGGGTGCCAATTTCCCTTAACTGAGTTGCTATTTTAAGCCAGTGGTTCTCAATTCTGGTTCTCATAACACACTGTCCTGCTTGTTTTCCAACTATCCCTTCACTTGCAGCTTCTGATTGGCTGAACACACCTGATCTAGGTAAACAGCAGTAGGTAGGACAGGGATAGCTGGAAAACAAGCAGGACAGGGGGCATTGAGGAGCAGAGTTGAGGACCACTGTGCTAAGCTAACTAGCTGCTGGTTATACCTTTATATTTAGCCTATTGAGGTTTTCATCTAACCGTGTTTTGCTAATGAGGAAACATGCGCCCACTTTGGAACTAAAATATCTTAATTTATTAGCATACTAATCTGCTATTAATGCTAACAAGCCAGGCCTTACTCCATTGAATTCAGCTAACTCACCACCGCTGCTTTATGAAACCACTTGTTTGCCAAAGGATTTTTCCAGGTAAAGGAGTTGCTGCTTAAATGTTAAAACACAAACTGTAAAAGCTTTTGAACTGAACCACTCCCGTGTTCCTATTAAATTGTTATTCAGAGTAGCAAAATGGATGTTTACATTACTTGTATGAAAAAGTGATTCATCTCGCGCAGCCAGCTTAACACACACACACACACAGAAATGATTACCTTTCTTACACAGCCCACCTGTTCCCATGGGCTTCTGCTTACCACCCCTCAGTCTGCTCTGGTTGACTGGCTCTCAGGGAGCCCGTTGAACTGAGTGGTGATTCAGCTGAAGAGCTCTGCCAGCGTTCTTTCAGCTGGGGGTGAGACAGATCATACTATGCATGCATGAATATATTACTTCAGCTGCTGTTATTATCCTTGGCAAGGCTAAGGCATTTGGGACCTGCGCCTTGTTGCCTACCTGGCTCCTGTGCTCTTGTTGTCACTGCTGCACATTAAAGTGAGTCTGAATGTTTGTTGTGAGGGTTTCCACTTGGATAAGAAGCTTTCTCGGCAGGTTTCAGGGAGAGAGACTTGCATCAAGAAACATTTACAAAATTGAAAATGGCCTTCTGCAACACTAAAACTATCATTATGTGGATACAGCTCAGAACCACAGACAGTGCTACAGTGGCAGTAAGCATTGATCATGTCTATTCTACTGCACACGGCATTCAGTGTTGACAGATTTACTCTGCCAAGCAGAGCTCAGGCCATTTCTACATTCTTGTCATCATCTGCTTTTGGCTTTCTGGATTTAGGACAATGCTCAGGGTGGTTTTAAAGTCATCAAAACCTTGAAAAGCCCTCCACACACTCTGTTCTATCAGGCAAAGCTTGTAAGGATCTGGTTGTCAGCCTGTGTCATCAGTCCTGTCATCATCACTGCAACTACAGAAAAGTGTGTGTTTATATGCATGCATGATGATGTTTATGAGCACTCAAATGCATGCATCAATCAGTGTTTCTGTGTGCTGAAACCCTCTCGCTGACAGATGGAAACCTCAGGCACAACGCCGGGGGTCTCTCTTTTGAAGCACCCTTCCCCCGCCGACTCAACCCCCCCACC
>OMLM01002941.1:40658-53391 GCA_900302695.1 Helostoma temminkii | reverse complement strand
TTCACAGCTGTCACAACCACTTATCTTTCTCATTGTCACCAAACCAACAAAATTCAGGTCAAGATTTTTTTCCCCTCACTTGCCTCTCTTCATTATGATTTTCCACACTATGTTAGAGCCAAAATGGCTGTGGAAACAGCCTGTTCCTTAAAAGCATAAATCTCCACAGATTATATGCTACTTTCTACCACATTGTTGTTAAATGCAAGCATGAGTCACAGCAATACTATTCCACTAGCTGTCCACATAGGGATATGCAATGATAATATACTATTATCTGCAATAATACTGTGCTCATTATTTTTATCAATACCAGTCATGTATTACACAATTGAAGAAGTGGATTTCCAATGAGTTGGGGCGTTTGGCTGGGCAATTTACAGTTCAGCCATAGTTCTTAGGGGCATATATAAATTTTCATTCATTGAAATCTGAATGAATATTCATAAAAACAAGATATAGTGCAGATATTCAAAAAACAACCAAAACAACAGAAAATGAACCATCCTAACCATCACCATTGTAAGTTAAGCTGTTCAGCTACATGCTTACTTGGGGAGCTCAACGTAGCTTTCCTAAAAGTCAGAAAGGTGGCTAGGCACTGTAACAGTCACACGGCTCTTAGCTATCCAAGTTGGTGTTTGGGAGTGTAACAAGGCACAGATTCATGCAGCTGACAGTGATGTAACAAGTGCAAATTTTGACAGGAATTTTTAATTTCGTTTTAGTCCTAGTAATTTTATTTCAGTCACATTTAGTAACTTACTTTTAGTTAGTATAGTCAGTTTTAATTTTCATTATTTTATAGTTAGTGTTTGTGCTTGTGATGGTGTCATGGACTTTGTGAGTATTTGATAAGTTGTAACAAAGAAATTATTCATAGTGAATACAAAGAAAGGGTCACAGGCAAAAAATGACTAAATGTGGCTGGTAGCGAGTAAAATACAGATTTTTTTAAAATAAAAATAACAGCACAGCTTTCCTTAACTAGTACAATTTTATGGCGTCTGACTATCCTTCCATAATTGAGAATGCAGCTGACTGACAGCAACTGGATGTGGACCAGTGTTGGGCAGTAACACACTCGAGTTATATTACAGTTTTTTCAGATGGTAAAATTGTTACTAATCCAAGTAACGCCGTCGTACGATGTTTCCTGAACACAACCTGATCTTTCTCCTGGGAGATGTGCTCATGCAAGCAAGTTCACACTGGCTACTAGCTAAAAAGCTAATGATAATGTAGGTCGGATGAGGAGGAGACAGATATAGTGCTTCACCAGCTGCAAGTGTTTTCTCATTTTTTTGTCTTTGCTCAGTCAAAGATGCAAAGATTGTTATGGGAAATATACAAAGAGAAGAACTGCATTTGCTACCTGGAGAAATGTGGTCATAGAAAGTGATATGAAGGCCACATTCAGAGAGATAACGCTAAAAATGGCTGAATGACCATTTGTGTCTGAAGTCACCATTAAGTTTCTTCCTAGTAACTTCATGAAGTTGTTGTTGACAAAATTAACACTTAGTATGCCAGTTGTAAGTCACCGCTTGCTGCTCAGCTCAGTCAGGAATGTGATGAGATCCTGTACAAACTCAAGCACAATTACACATGCACTGGAATCCAGAACTTCTCGCGAAATGATTCAGATTCTCCAGACATAGTTTGTCTATATGTGAAAACAGCTTTCTTGCAAACGGTTTTCTTGTATTGTATGTAATACTACTTCTTGATGAGGTGAAAAAACTGCAGTCCAGAGGACATATTAACACATTGTGTCTTACAATGGCACTCAAGCACATGCACAACTTATTTATCTAATTGAGTTGTTTTTTGCTTAGAAGGGAGGTTTGCCCTTGTAGAGGTATTACTTTGTAAATTCAAAAACTTTGCAGCTAAATATCATCTCCGTAGAGAAAACATTATATAATGAGGTTCAAGGGCTTAATGTGTTAACTAAAATGATAAAGCAATATGATAGCTCGACTAGAAGGCACTTTTCTTAAATTCAAAGAGCTGATGCATAGGATTCTGCTGTAGTCTTTCAGTACTCTCCTAGCTGAAGTCCTTTTCCACCTTGGCAGTTAGTTGTAGCGCTTTTCATTTTCTGCCATTCTGAGAGGCTATAAGAGCAGCACTCACTATGTTGTAATTAATCAAAGCAATCAAAAGAAAGGTCGGCATGGATTGGACATCCACAATGGATAATTAGCCTCATTAGACAGAGGGGCCACAGGGCTCCCCTGCATTACCTTTACAGAAAGCACTTCCAATTTTCTTCCTTCATTAAAGGAACAATATGTAGCACTATTTAAGTATTTAAAATGGGTACTGCAGTCCAAATTGAAAATACTGAATTTTGGAGTATCAGATGTACTACTAGACAAATGCAAACAGGATTCCAGAGTGAGGGATTTGCAGTGTTTTTTATCTTTCAAATTTTAAACAAGCTCATGTGGATGTTATATTATTCTGTCACTGTTAGCTTTGATCATGGTTGGCTATAAGTACTGCAGCAAAAGCTAAGCCTGTTATCCTGAAAACAAACACTGACTACTGCAAAAATACACATAGTTAGGGATGCCAACTGCTCCATATTAGCTGTCCTGTACCACTCTGTAATAACCAGCTGATGTTGCTGCAACCACCCAGGACAGGACATTATATGAGACAAACATGCATACAGTTCTTTAACCCCAACCCATGTAGGAACTTCTCACTGGCTGTACAAAAGGACAAAGGACTGCTTGAATCAGTCAAAACCCTACACCTTTGGCTGCTCTGTTTGTTTGTTTACTCTAAAGATCAAAACTGTGATTTGTTTGGTAATTCAATTTGGGACTTACTTACATAAGCTTGTGTGGTGATACAGTTTTAGTGATGTTCTAGAGAATAATAGAACACTTTTTTACTCTTTTACACTGTTCTCTTTAGTTTGTTAAGCATCATTAATTGAGTAAAGCAAGAATATATTATTCACACCATAGTTTCACCCTCACTGTGGTACAGTGTACTGGACAGGTGGACAAGGTGGAATAACAGTTCTTGTCTCTTATCTTGTAACAAGAAAGTTGGAACCCTGCACACTGTGGCGTTGAAGTTACTACTTTCTAAGCCCCTGATAATATTTACTCAATTCAGGAACCACATTAATCATATCACATTTAAATCTAAGAATTGTCCTTGTTGCTGCTAATCTCACTTTCGAAGTAATGAAGTACCCTCACTGACTTCACTTTACATTGGTCAGCATGTCCATCCACTCTAGCGTGACTGATAACATTTAACATTAGCATGGCGGTGCTAGCCAGCACTAGTCTGTACAGTTTCACTTTACCAGCTGTGTGTCTCAAATACTTGTTGCCCCGATAAACCAGTTGCACACAGACCACACAGTATGAATGCCAGTACTTGATTACTTAAAATACCATCTCCACCAGTTGCTATGATAAGTTAAAGTTAGCTAAGCTAAACCTCAATGCTTAGTTCTAATTGTTCAGAGGTAGACTTTTAAATCATTTATCTTAAAATCCATCTGTGTTTGGTTTTAAAGTAAATATTTCCACTTCCACCAGCCTGTCTCTTCTGGAAATCATTTTATTACTTATGTAAATATATTACAAACTGTTCTTTGAATTAACCTCATCAACAACTAGATAAGTCAACAAAGTAAATCTGCTTTGTAGATAGGGAGTAAAATGTTGTGGTTGTGGCTGGCTGCAGTCGGCTTCTCCATTATGGCAGCTATTTGATTTTGGGAGCTGTTGTTCTTTCTCATCTTGAAAGGGAAAGGATGAGTAGAATATGAAACGGCAACATTAAAAGGAGAAGATGGTACTGAAGAGGAATTATTCATCAAAGGAATCTGTGTAATATTTAGGTAACCACGTTTTTTTGCAAAAATCACATGGTCTGAAAAATCAACAAAGTAAAGGAACATACCCAAATCTGAAACATTCATGTTCTCTTAAAGTGACATCCAAAGTAACTAATGCTATAAATATGTACAGTAGCATATGACAATGAATTCTCAAGTAACACAAATAACACAAAAAGCTTGGTACTGAGCTAAAATTAGTGTACAGACAACAGCAGCATAGTTATCAACCACTCTATTTCAAGAGAGATGATTTAAATTGTGTTCATAAAGCAAAAAATATATAAAATGCATGGTTAAGGGGGTCTGTGGCACTGTTTAAAGAATAATTACCAGGATAAAGATAAATAAGAAAAATGAACCACACTGAACTGAGGTCACTTCTGTCTGTAAAAAATAAAGCTCAGTGTTTGTCTGTGATATTTCCACCACTGTACAATAACACTCAAGCATTAATATAGTATAATTACAGTATATATATAGTTTGATTTATTTAAAATGGTTTAAAATATCAGGAAGGAGGAGTAGTAATGACATTTTTAGGAGTTAACATTTAGGCTGAACGCCTAATAATGTAATTAGGAGTTAACGCATACGGTATATGACAATTTCTATATTAATGCGAGTTTTGATAATTTAAATAAAGTCAAGGGCACCTTTTTTATAAACGTTTGAATGCTATGGTGCTTATAGGACATTTAAGGGACCTTTTTGCTGGGACTAATATGGGAATAAAGTGTTTCCCTCAAAAGTATTTGTCCACTGAGTGCCAATTAGCTGCAATATAAAATGCCACAGCTTTCTTTTCAAATTGGGGAATAATATGACTTGTGCCAAAGGTTTGGCCCTTCTGGGTCTCAGGAGACTCCATGGATCTTTCCGTACATCCATAACTCAACAACACCTTCTGGGACTGGCACTCCACTGTTTTAACCTCTGAGCTCATTATCTGAAGTCTCTAGGGCGCACTGCTAACCAGAGACAAGAATTAGGATTCACTTGGAACACTTGCAACCAGAAATGGATGATACCAGGCAGAGAGATCAGTAGCGCGAGCAACCCACGGGAATACAGCTACTTGCAGAGTAAGGTACTTTTTAACGTATATTTAGCATTGCACCTGCTACATTTTAGCCTGCTGAAAGGCTGTATGGAGGGTGCAGAAATAATGCAGAACCACCATGCATCCACAGATTGATGCCATCACCACCCAAAAATGAGTAGTGAAGTACCTTTAGTAAACTGTGTACCAGTGCTAGAATCATCAGAATTTGAGATCTGACTTTGAAGTTATAAAAGCTAAATAGATGCAATGACTTCCTGCCCAGCAACCGTTTATAGAGAAACACAATGACTTCAGTGTTTGACAGACATGCAACATACTGACTTAAAGCCAATTTATACCTTTTGTTCACCCTCCAACAGATCCATTCTCACATAATGATTTACATGCGGTTCTATTCATACTACAAATAGGAGTGTACACAGACACGTTCCACACGTGTACTTTAAACATAATGGCAACTCTGGACAGTAGCAACAGCAACAACATAAAGGAGAAAAAATAAGAAAAACAGAGCATGTAACTTCACATGTACGTGAAAGTAAACAGTACATAGCTAAGGTGCTTTCCTAGCACATGCACAGTAAGTAAAATGAGTCTGATCAAATGAACATGGACTTGGATGGTGAAGAAATTTACGTCATGGATTCCATAGCAAACAGGTGGACATGAAAAGTATGAACTGTTCTTTGGTGGAACCCAACCACCCAACTCAGGACCTTCTTGCTGTGAGGCGAGAGGGCTAACTACTGCACCACCCGGGGATGAAAATAAAAATCAAAATATCAGTTTGACCTGTGGAAGTCAAGATATCTTGGTCTTGACCAATGTATGACAACAGGCGATAATGTACTTTGCTGTTATTTGCTGATATTTTTTCCCCACTTTTTAAAAATTGATAATTACAGCAGTAAAAAAAACAAACGTATCTACAGAGTTGAAGGAAAAAGCAATAGAAAAGCTTTAATAGATGACGTATGGGTAGGTCCTACAACCTTAGAGCTCAGCGTGTTTTTCTGTCCGCTGATAGCTACCTGTTGTCATGTGTACATTGCAGTGTATGATAATATATGATCACATTCACTGCGTGTTGTATTAAATGGAGGCTTAATAAAGGGTCACAGCTCTGTACAGCGTGTTATTGTCTAGCCTCAATGCATCCAATGGCCCCTCACTAGAGTAATGTTAGTGGCAGCTAAATAAATAATTAAAAAGACAAATAAAGCAAAAGGCAAATGAGTATGAGGGTGAGGGCCTCAGAGGAGAGATCTGCTCAGATTCCCATCTTTGAATGTTGCAAATTAAATTCCCTCGTCAAGACTAATCATTCACAGCAGATGGAGGCTTACACTCTGTTTTAGATCTGCGGGAATTCTAATGGTTATTGTTTCTGTTTAAATAGGGAGATTATTGCATTTTAATAAGTCCTCCTTGGGACTTGCTGCAACAATGGAGTGCTATGAATTACTGAAGATAGCTGTTACTGCATGCAGGGGGAGAAATCAAGTTACTAAGTGTGACAAGTTGCTCTTCCTCTCTCTCCACCCACTCCCACCCAGCCTTCAGGAGATGGCTGTGAGTGTATTTACCACCAAATTAAGAATGTGCCATGGGGATAATATTTTTATCCGACAGAGGGGATGGGGAAAGGAGCTTGGCTGTGGATTTTCATTAAAATGACACATCTGTTCAGCAATTTCGGCAAAGTAATTCTGCTGAAAGTTTTATCAGCTAATTTTAATTATTCACTCCACTGACTTGAATACAGGATTCATCATGTTGAATTAATACATTCAACAAGATTATTTTTCTTCCCTTTTACTCCTAAATAGATGGAGAGAGGGGTGGAGGGAGGGGGGGCAATCAAAATTGAATTGTCATGCACTGTGGAATAAATTGTGATTTGTTAATTACAAAAACTATATGAGTTTCTATATTCTAAACAATCAAAAGGCTTAGAAATTCAGTTGGGGGGGTGAAACGTTACAATTGCCCTTAGGTGTGGTGTGTCAATCAGCAAATATGTGTCCTTCATGATGTATAGTATGCAGTATCGTTTCTGGTATCGCTTTTACCATCATACCTTAGCAATTTTTACTGTAAAATTAAAAGCTTTTTGGCAAAACAATACCTAGCGACAATGTACAGCATGCAGGGCATTGTTCCACAGACATAAAGATGTACCATCATGGACGACTAGCAATGGGAGCTGCAGCTCCTCCAGCATATAGAGGCAGCCATGCTGATAAAATCAGAGTAGCACAGCAAAATCACAAAGCCCTCACTTGTTAAAGACCTCTTATTTAACCAGAGCACATTCTAAAGACCCCAGCCATTCAAAGAGAACCCATTTAAGGACCTCAGGCACTGCAGTCAAGTTTCTACAGATGAACTGCTGCTACTGTTTTTTGCAGAAACACAAATATCCACAGCATAGAAAAGGATTTTTCTCCTCCTCTTTTCACCATCTTATCTCCTCAGGTAACTTTCCTTTTGCAACTCATCCCTGGAGACTATCACCTTGCCCTGAAGCCCTGATGCACATCAGCACGCAGAACAAATGAGACGCCAGAGCTGGGAGACGGGCAGATTGCAAAGTGATACCTCTCAAGTATGGCTTTGTGGCAATGTTTCCTTCTTCCTCCTCCTTTCTCAGTTGTGTGAAGTGTCCCTTAGGAGCCCTCTAGGACTGAGAGGGCAAGGAGCTTTTCCTGGACAAAGGGGGTAACTGAGAACAACATAGTTGTAGAAAATAATAGCCTGGGGGCAGTGGAGACTTAAGGTAGTCTCTTTCCTTGCCTAACACCAAACTGTGCATATTATCTAATCAATTCACTTACTTTTTTTACTATAAGGTCAGCCCTGTGAGGACTCTGTATCCACTGTACCTCCACAAGTGGTCATCAAGCAGGGGAAAGATGCTTTTGGTTCATATAAATCAAATCATTGACTCAATGATAAATATTTCAACCACTTAGAAAAACATATCTGCTTGAATTGGATTCAATACAAATGCTGCATTGTAAGCTCAGAGCACAAGACTAATACTGCAAATTGTACCAGGGAGTCAAATGTTAGCCTTTCAATAAAGTACTTCCAGTTTGACTAAGCTATATAAGAGGAGAATCACATACTGTAAATGGAGTAGGTTGTGGACTGAAGCATGACTAACTTCAGACTGACTGAATGATTGGGAGGGTGTGTTTGACAGATTTCCACCATATTCTCTACCTCTTTTTAAATGATCCACAGAAGAATGTTTTGCCTCTCTGGAGGCTTGTACCAGTTATCAAATTTAATAAATAAAGCAAGTGAAATCTGTCTTCTCTTCATCTTCCCTGCTGTCCTAGGATTTGATCGAGCTGGCAAATTACCATTTTCAGGAACAATATTCCCAAGGCACCGTAGTGCTTTTCTCCTCTTCCTGATGGAATCAGATGAGCATAGCCAGGGGGCTCATTGTTATCCACTTGCAAGTCCCCAGAAAAAGAAAGTAAAAAAGAAGCAGGAAAAATGCGACAGCAGGCTCTGACAGCCATATGAGAATTTAAGTCAGGTTGGGGATGGAAGGAAGGGGGGCTAGACACTTGGACACTTACTTTGCTGTTAAAAACAATTGGTTATATTATTTAAAATTACATAGACAGTAAAAACAAAGAAAAAAATGTGAATTCAGATAAACCTAAACTATATTCATTCAAAGCAGAGAGAAACTACATGACCAATACAAAAGTCACAAAATTACAGACTCAAAAAATCCAACTCAATCTCTCAATGAGCGCATGACACCTTCTTTTAGTTATGCATTGTCAAGTACCTATTTCACAGAGAATTTAGAGAGAGGACCACAGAAGATCAAGTCTTTGGGAGCCTCTGTGATGGGCCAGACTGAATCCATTTCATAATGAAAGGATGGCAAATAATGTTTAATGCGTTCATACAACACAGCAGTGGCTCAAATTACTGCATAACTCATAATTTGCTAGTTAAAAAAAAGAAAGAAAAAAAACGAGACTGCCAGTATCCAAAGCAGAGACTTCAGCAATGGGTGTACTTTTTTAAGAACAGCATTTGAGATTCTCAGGGAGATTGAGAAGAGATGAATTGAATTTCATTACGATAATGTATTTCTAACATCCTTACTTCCTTCCTGTGTGGAAGGCAAAAGAAGCACGAGAGCCCATTGTGATTTTTATTACAGAACTTACTGTGCATGAAAACACAGAGGATGTTATATATGATCTCATAACTTCTGTTTCATAATGAGATTTATAAATGATTAAACATTTTGGAATTTTCATTAATCGTTAAAATGATCAAAAATAAGTGAAAAATGTGGTGTTTAAATGTAATCAGGATTATATTACAATCAGATGGACAAGTTAGTATGATTTGGTTTTATTGAGTAGATTACATCATCAGCCCCGGTTACTCCCAGTGTAACCAGAAACAGTAATCGGAGCAGTTGTGGGTCCATTCAGGTCTTTAATTCCCATATAATATTAAGTCTTCATTATACCCTTCCTACAAGGTAAATGACACAGCCTTGTTTATAATGTAGGCTTTTTATTTAAGAAGAGCATATACAAACTTTTTTCAAAGGATGACTTGTAATCAAATTCTAATGTATGAATTGCCCATTAACAAATTACATTTCTTGTGTAGTCTGTGTAGGCCTTAACACCTGGAGATACAGCTGAAAAAACATGCTATAATATAAAATACACAATATACTAATAGGTCACAAAAGTAGTTTCACACTTTCAGTTAATCTATGTTGTTTTGAGTTAGAGGAGAAAGTATAGCAATGACAAGAAAGTAGCAGAATTTCAATGTTTGCTAGCATGTCACACTGAGAACATGACCACTTTATCTTTAGGCGCAGTGGATTAATGGCCTCACCTTGCAGCAGAATCCTATAGACTTCACCTGGTGCACTGGAAATTGGGATAGGAGGTTACTCACTTGCACTCCAATCCAAGAGGATAATTGGGCACAGCCCCAATCCAATGCAGTCCCCTAAACTGCATGTAATCCACTCAGCCAAACTGTCACACCAACAATGAACCCTCCCCCACTACCCCTAGGGCCCGCCAAGGCTATCTCAGGAACACTTCAATAGCTTGTACCTGGCCTGCTGCTAGGCCCATTATCCTCTAATCCACACCCAAGCGGAACGTTTAAGTAGTTCTAAAAGGATTGAGAGAGATCAGCAAAGCTTTCACTGGAGCAATGCAATTAAGACTAGCAAAATTATCACACAGTTTAGATCCTATTCTCCTCTGAGAGCATGGCAGGAGCATCCGAGGACTAACAGGTGAACAATTTAACATGGAAATATGTAAAACCAAACAAACTTACCAGCAACCAACAAATACCAGCAGTAAAAATACACAGTAACTGCCTTAGATTATCTCAGGCAATATAGCTCCATAATACCAGAAAAGCTATTGCTGGATGTCCAGAGGTTGAAAACTGTTGTGACAAGCCATATTAGTAAGTCAGTTAATCAAGAGAAAAAGCCAGTCCCTGTTGCTCAGAAAACCCATTTCCAAAATACAACAGAGGATTCCTCTCTACAAGATTGTGCAGTCAAAATGAGGATGTGAGGGAATGATGCAGACAGGTTTAATAACACCACAGAAAGTGTTGTAAAATGGCAATACTTTTAAACTTCACTGAATAGTAATATTCACTTACAAAAAGGCATGGCATCTGGGAGGAATAAAATTACAACCAGGCACTATATTACAGATTAACTAGTCAGCACACTCAAATGTGAGAAAAAAAGAGGAATGCAATAATGTGGCAGAAAGCAGAACTTGGAAAGAAAGGGTAAGAATAGAAACCGAATAGCAATGCAAATTTTACACAATGAGAGGCCCAAAACATTAGAGACCATATACACAATATACTGACAGGTTGCAAATATAGTTTCACACTTTCAGTTCATCTGTTGTTTGGAGTTAGCATAACAACAACAACACATAATGTACACAACGTATTGCAGTACGACCTCCACCACCCACATGACCTTAATAATGCACATGTAGTAGAATTATCACGTTTCTGATAGTTTCAACTAAAAAACTTTACTTTGTAAAATTTATGGCAGAGCTTTTGTGTTGGGTTCCATTAGATTGTACAGGTGGTCACAATGTAATGACATTGTAACACATAATTCATATAGATCCCTGGGTTTGTCTTTAGCTTAGCTTATTTTCTCCCTGAATATTGTTATCTTCAGAGGAAATGTCATCAGTTCCATGGTGATAATTAGAGCTCCATAAGATTGTCTACTAAATGACATACGTACGTAACCAATATAGCCTCTAAATACACTTGTATATTGCTCATACTGGTTGTCTGAGAGGGTAGGGACAAATAACAGAGTTACGCTGGTAACATTTCTCTGCGGTGCAACATGCTAAAATCTTGGTCGTTACCTCACCTGTCCCTCACCTTACATGCCACCCATATGAATGCTGAAAGCACACTGTTGTGTATGCAAACAAGGGGTACAGTTACAAACAATATCTCAGGTACATGTTTTAACTTACTGACCATGCTCCCTACCCCTCCACCCGCTCAGGCACAGTTGGAACAGCAACGGCGTTTGGCAACAAAATCCTGCTGCAAATGCTGTGAGCAGATAAAGACTCAGTGCTGCTTGAAGACAGCACTATTGCTGGCCTATAATCCATTCTTGTTTTATGGTTTTGTCCATGGAAAATGTAAAGTTAATTCCAATCACATCCAAAAAAATATTATTTACAAGACATATCAACCACAGAGACACGGTAGTACTTATTGTTGTGCTTAGTGTTAGCACTGTTGTGAAAGCCGGGATGCATGGAAACGTATTTAGTCGCAGGTTTTGCACCATTTGCAATGCCTTGGTTTTCTGCATATATTGGTCATGACATGTTATCTTCTCCAAAGTGACATATTAACAAACATATTATTTCTGAGATGATAAAACACAAAATGTCATAGTCTCTTGTCCTCATAATGATAATGACAATGAAATGCTTAATTGATTCCCTTAGGGAAGTTGTTGTTTAGACAGTTGCAGTAGATGACAACACTACAGCGTTCACCATGTAACCAGAGGGAGTTGAGCCAGTGACACTGGGGTTCATAGAGGACTGCTCTACCAACTGAACTACATGCCGCCCCAGACTTAAAGAACACATCCATTAAACAGTGATTATGGAAGTATTAATGGAAACATTAGGCTTATGACGTTGATAGAAGAGGGCTTCCAGGCGAGACAACTCCAAAAGCACAATGCAGATGACAACATAATGATGTTAACCTGGATTTAGTAACCATTGGTTATAGATGCTATTCAAGATTAAATAGCAAAAGTTAAGACATGTTGAGAAGCAGTCACCTCAGCTTTGTTAACTAAGAGAATTTCTTGTCATTCTCTGCTTACAAAATCAGAAAGTTTTAAAAATAAAAACTGTTCATTTCACCTTTATAATTTTTCAAATGAATTCAACTGTGTTACAATATCACCAATATTCAAGTCATATTAATAGAAGCCAGGAAAAAAAAGAAAGATCAAATGCAGAGATAGTCCACACAATAGACCTTCAGTATGTTGGTAACTGGGAAAGAAAACGTTTAAGGATTTATCTCACTTTTTAATAAAATTGGGTTTACCAGATGAATGTTACTTTAGGCTTCAACATAGGGGGGCAGAAAGTGTATGACATTTTTACAGCTAATATATCAAATCTTTGATGCTCAGTATCTCAGAGCAGTACTCCACCCACACAGAACCTTAA
>OMLM01002941.1:5806-40638 GCA_900302695.1 Helostoma temminkii | reverse complement strand
AAATAAGGCAGCTCTCTGTGCTTCAGATGTTTGGAGTTAAACTCATTATAAATCTAGTCTGGCTTTTGTTGTTTTTTAAACAAAATACACATAAGAGAATGAGTTATGTTTTTTGTTATGAAAATCAAAATTGGATATTTAAAGTGGATGTGAGTCATAAGAATAGTATTTTGTATTTTAATAATAACAGCATACAAAAAAATCTAGCAATGTAACACCATATGTGCTTATATTAATGTTTATGTATGCTGTAATGTATTTCTATTACTAGTATGTTTTATATTAAATCTAGCTGATGGGAAGGGAAACTCACACGTGAGGTGAACTGTATGGTACTGAATATGCTTGTCATGAATGTTTTAAATAAATCTGAGGCTATAGCATTGTCATTTAAAGTTGCATTTTGTGCTGAATCTGGAGGAACCATTTGTAACATTAGTTGTGATTAGCTATTTAAATTGTTCTTCTTTCATTTGTTATTAAAAGTAATATAAAAAAATAAAAAATAAAATGTTGCAGTGGGGGCTGAACTAATCTCAGCAAATGAGCTGCACATAATTTACCTAATCGTCTGTGGCCAAAAGTGGACAACTTTTCTTTTGCTAATCACTACTTGCTACTAGCTTATCAGTAGTTACAGAATGTGTCTAATAGTTCACATAAAAGAGGAGTCTAGATGGTCTGAAAATTGATATGAGAGTATTCAGTAAAGACTGTCATCTTGAGTGGTGAACTGCAAAACTGACAGGAGAGACAGACCATTCCTCCCCCTCTCTGTCTGTGTTCCCCAAAAGCTATAATATCCATTCTTGACGGTTCACTTGACATTTACTTGCCTCGCTTCTCCTGTACCATTCCCTTTCCCAACTGCCAGGTGCTGCGGCTCTCCAGGGCTCGCCAACCAGGTGAACAGATAACAAACCTGTCAAGGTGGCTTTGGGAGGGAATAAATCCAGATCTGGGACCGAGGTGGATGATGTGTTCCACCGGGTTACTCAGAGAGGAGGGGGGCTGACATGAGACACCCTTTGAGGTCTGGACCCAAGAGAGACTGCTAGCTGTGATGTCACAGTGCTTCTTTAAAAAGGGCCACAGCCAGTGCAACGTGATTAGATCTCAGTATAGACATTTCAAATGGCTGGCCCCCTTTTTACCCTCTATTTCACCCATTCTTTAAAAGCCACCCCCACTCTTTTTGCTCCTGCTACAATCAAAGGACCTGTCAGGGGCTCTTTCTTCAGACTGGCAGACAGGTCAGGGGTGGAAGGTTGAGGTGGGGTGCGCCCTTTGAGGCAGAGGCTGAGAGCACCTACCGTACGTATGGGGGCTGAGGGCTGTCTTCCAGGTGCTGATAACATTCATGGTGATGCATTCCCAAGAGGTGCACAAATGTCAACACTCTTTTGCTATGGGCATATAATTCTATGAATAGAATGGAAAGAGCCAGAGCAAGAAAGATGCAGTGCTCTTTTGTTAAACAGTAGTTCAGTGAATCATATATCAGCACATTTCAGCTCTGCAAGTCATGTTTTCTCTTCAAACTATTATGCAGAAATAACAGGTAATTGGGACAGAACATACTGTCTCCTTGTCTCAATGAATTTATCCCTGTCTTATCTTTAAATCTAATTATACTCACCAATCCTTCACAAAACTAATTAGACTTAATGGTTAGATCCTGATTGATCTCTCACCAATCCCTTAGAAAAGCTATGGTAAGTAACTCCATCATAAATGTCTTACTTAGCAGTAAAATTTTGTACTGTTGCAGCACCAGATTTCTTACTTGCTTATTTTGCTTACAGCAATAATACGTAGGAAAGCACACTCACTAGATAAACAACAGTGAACCTGCTCTTGATAAGGAAACAATGATGACATCAACAATACACCATCAGAGACTCAACCTAATTACTCTCCTGCCAATAAATTGAAAGCATGATGAGAATATGATAAACTGCTACTGTGAAGTATCTTAACTTGGAGCACTGGCAAAACGTCCTTTATTTAGGACAGAGTAGATCAAGCGTTTTGGGTGAACCAAGTGATGCATGCCTGATAGAAATTGGAGAGATAGAGGTGTCCCATGATGGTGCTAAAAACTGCACATCAATTACCTGAAGCACTGAGGCCTGTCTGCTCTATCTCTATCTCGCCTCTACCTATAAGGAACCAAGATGTCGGCTACCCAGACGTTATTGTTGGCAAACAGGCATTTCAAAAGAGGAGAGGTACAAGGTATACTCTACTTGGGTGTTTTAATGCATGTTGTTGAATATTTCAAACTAGTGGAGTTAGCTGGCAATGAACTGCAGTAAACAGCCTTATGGGGCTTAGCATGCAGTCTGTGTTAGACTAAGCCATATTTATTATCAAGCACAATCCTCAGTCTCATCAATGCTTAGAGAAAGGCATGGATGAATAAATGCATATTGTGTAGCTTTGGGTTAGCCAGAGCTGGAGTCATAAATGGAAAAAAAGAAAATTTAAAACAGATGGTAAAATCCAATAAGAAAAACAGAAAGAGGGGGCAGACAGAGAGACAGAGCTACAGAAAGGAGGAGAACGAGAGAGACTATGTGGAGGAATAAAAATAAAAAGGAAAAACCCAAGCATATTGGCTGCCTTTTTCGCTCCTGTTTTTCAAAAAGCTGTAAAGCTAACAGGGAGAGAGAGAAAATACAAAGGCATGTGTTCTCATTTTCTGTCTGAGAGCCCCACCAGGACTACTGAAACTTTCTTGATTTCCCCAGTCCAATTATATCTCTGTGCTCAATCCTTCCAGAATAGCAACATCACACCAAGGGACGCTGTCTGCCTAAGCGCAGCGTGCCTAATGGAGTCCCAGAAGTTGACTCCATTTCATTGCTCCTAACTAATGGGCTGTGATATTTTCCCAAACTGACTGCAGCTCTGCCCCCTGGAAACTAATCTAGTCAGTGCTGTGCCGGACCCAGCCCAACAACATGCTAGCCCACTGCCTCCCTTCCTAACAACCCCCTCCAATCCTGCCCTCCACTGCTGCTGTCTGTGTGCAAGCCGCCAACGCCCTCTCCTTCTCTCCCAGTGCTCATTAGTGCTTTCTAGCCGGGTGCTGATTGTCAGAGGGCCCCTGCGATGCCAGCTCTCCCTGTGCGGCCTGCCTGCCGTGGTGAATTTAAGAGGACTTTAATGTAACTGGGCTGAGAGGAGGAGGAGCAGCCAGGGACAGGTGGAAAGAGGAGGTATTGTACAATTGCAGGGCCACAGCTGAGGACAGACACACTTTCAGGGCTATCTATTGCTCTCCAATGGACACTTGTGCCCAGAACACAAGCATGAGAAGAAATAGCCAAACATAAATTCACCAGAATGGGTCCCTCTCCAGCTATACTGTGGGCACAGAACAGTCCTCCAGATGGCTAAGGGACACACCAGTGGTGCAATACAATCATTGGCATGGCAGAAATATCAGGAATAAATATGAAGAGCTTTATATCATATTAAGGCTCAGCCAGCAAGACTTTTTCTATCAGAAATTCAATTTTGATGACACATTTAAAAAATGAGTCTGAAGCCTGCTCTTTCCATGTACATCTGCAATTATTCATTCGTTCATACATTATTTTGGTTAATGGCAGTTACCACAAGACAAAGTCATGAAATTTCAGTTGTTAGGAACGGAAAAGAGCTATTAAATGTGACCCTGAATAAGAACAAGATAAAATATCATTTTACATTAAAAATATTTTATTTAATGCAGCGCCTACTTTTAACATCAGAATCACATTCAGGCAAATGCGACTCCATTTCAAGAAGTGCAGGTAGAGAGCACAATTGTCTGCTTTTATGCAACACACAGAGGTTAATTATTTTCATAATTACACCTCCAAATGTCAAACATGTTTTTCCCGCTAATTTACAAAAAAATTAACAGTTGACTATATTAGCTGAGCAGGGCTGTTCTTAACCACTGTAAATGCTTAAAAGTGCTTTTTATATGCTACACATATAAAAAGCAATTACTAGTTTTTTTGTCCTCTCTACTACCTTTTAGCCAGTGTAATCTGTTGGGTAGATTCACCAAGGATAAGAGGTAAAACTGTAATTATGCACATTATTCACCTTCCTAAGTGCAGCACTTGAACACAAAAGACAGATGATGTCTAAATGCACTACACCAAGTTGTCCTCATGCAAAGTGCAGGTCAGACTCTAGCAGGAACTGAGAGCTAATGGCAGTGAGTGGTGAGCTCCTAACACATGCTCTGGCTCTTTCCGGGACACAGGGGAGTTAAGTGCCGTGCTCCCTACTGCTGATTATCGCACCTTCGCCAGTCTGCCAGGTTTTCCTGGCCTCCATGCATTGATCTCATTTGGCCAGGAGATAAGGCAGTAATTGGATGAGGGCTTGGAATCAGATGGCTCTGCCTGGTTTGGCTAATTCCACTCTTCCTGGTTGCCTGGGCTTAGGGCCAAAAGGGCAGGCCAAGGTTAATCCCATCCAATCCCCTGTACTATGTGGCCCTGTGGTACCCTCTGACCTCTCACCACGGCCCAAACACAGCTGATGCGACTCCCTTTAAACAGGTCAGAGTCAATTGTCTAATTAGTTTATGGGAGGTTTTACAGCCATACCTCAACTATGCTGTTGGTACTTTTGAACACAAAAGGGGACATGTATATGTGGGGGGAAAAAACAAACATTAATTAAACATTAATTACAAAAAGGCCACTTTGAAAATATTTTGCTCATTTTTGTTATCAGAAGAAGATGGAGATTTCTTTTTTGAAATGTTCTTGGTGTTGTGGAACTACATAAAGTAGTCAAGTGATATGCATGTACAATGCAAAGTGGAATGTATTTACAATTATGCAGATCATTTTTCAATAAAAAGCCCAAGTGCAGCTTCACCCCCGCTTCACTGTGAGCACACTATGATGGTCAGCAGATTAATCTTCATCGCTCAGAGATGGGATCTGATTGTATGAAACAAGTCACTCAAGAGGCTGAGTGCATCTCATCAGAAATGAATACAGCAGGAGGAGGCACGCCTCTTGGGAAACACTAATCGTCTTATTGCGTATATTTATTCAGTTCCTCTGTCAATATCGACCATAATCAGAATAGGCCATGTGACAAGTGCTTTATATGTTGGCTGATAGTGGATGACAGGAAGTAGAGATAATCACCTGGGAGTACATAACTGCTGACAGCTCTGGATCAAAGCTTTGTTTGTGCAGATTAATCACGAATTGTAATGCACCATATAAACAACTTCAATAGAGAGCCAATGTATGTAGAAAAACATTCACTGATCAGACATCTCACAGAAGTCGACAGCTGCATTTTATGCAAGTGGAAGTAATCCCCTAATAATCCTACTCCTCTTTGAAACCAAACAACAACACACCAATGATACAGCATGGTCATTTATCCAAATGAATGCACAAAGAACTATAACCCCAATGTAGGAAAGACAGAGGCATCAAATGACAGCCGAGATAAAGACAATGCCTGCAATGCATCTGACCAGTTAAGGAAAATTTGTAACTGCAAACAAAGAGGGAGTGGATTGTGAAATATTTTTATTTTGGGCAAACTGGGCTGCAAAGGATTAATAAGTGACAAACAAAGCAAACAACAGTAGCGACAAAAAAACAAACAAACAGAAATTTAGTAATTTCTGTTAAAAAGCAGTATACTTGATTTATTATTATTGCAGTGGAACAAATAATGTTCAGCTTTACTCAGTCTCTGCAAGGAGAGATGACATTCTCAGAAGCCAGGATTGAATTTTTCATTTCACTTCACAGTAAAGCTCAATATAAAAAAACAGAATTTCAAAGAGTAGCATCAGCTGGTTGTTCTTAACAAAGAGACCACATATAGGACTGAAAAACTGGTGGAAATGGAACACTAACAGAGACAATTGGAGGCTAGACAGGGCCAACACTTTTGTGCCATAAAGACAACAGTACAATGGCCATCCTGTGGATTCCTGGGGCCCGAAATCTAGATTGCAGATGGATAAGTGCACGTTAAAACAATATCCCGCCAACCAAAAAAAAAAAAAAAAAAAAAGCATTTCTCATAGCCGTCTCTATTTACTGAAAGACTGCTCGTCTCCCACTGGGCCAGAAACAAATGAAAATGTTATTTCTCTACTCATGAACTCCTACCTAGTCTGGTTTTTCACTGCTGGCAATTTCATTTCTCTTCCAAATTTGACTTAAGCCCATGACTTGAGGGAAATAATGTCTCTGGAATAATCTTCTGCAACTGTAATTCCAGGGGCACTATCTCTGTCTTTCTTGGTATATCTATGTGTCTGTCTGTCCATATATCTACAGTATCTGTTTATTTATTTATTGTTGGCACTGTTGCCTTGTGGTTTAAGGGAAATTGCACTGGCTTCTGAAATAGAAGTGATGTGACACTCAATGCCTCACAGAAATCCTATCGGATGCTCAGGCCGTGAAAAAGACAGAACATGCCCTTCACCAGCAGAATAGAAAACAATTGCTTTGATGCACACAGTGTTACAAAGTGCAGCCTATCAAAAAGAAAATCATGGGCTCAATTCAAAGTACATGCAAAACATTATATTAGCAGACCATTATTCTATTGGAAACCACTATGCTAGAATACAACTTCACATCATGTTTTGAGAATTGTCCTTTTATTCCCAAGTCACGTTGGAGCACAAAGCAAAAGTTAGAAAAGGCATTAAAGCATTTTAGCATGTATACAAGTTTTAAAGCAACATTCTACTGTGAACGGAAAAAAATGTTATTTCAGCTGCTAAAATAACATCAACTCATCATCACTGGCAATACTTCTATAAAGAAAATGATTTTATCTATATATATATTTATCCAGCCCAGGGTGGGTTCACTCTAGTGCATCAAAAAATGAAAATCAGAGAATAACAGTTATAATCTGATGATTAATGATTTAATCTGAACACAGTTTTATACATAAACCATAAACTATTTCCATTTTATGTTAGCCTTCTCATGATCTTAGTAAAGCCAACAATGATATAGTTTAAGTCAAAAAGGATTTTTGGTGTCAATGTATCTTTCAGCCAGATACTGTCTCAGTAGTATTACAGTATGTAAGACAGTATACACTGAAACTATTATTACAATCTGTAGCTGCTGTAGTTCAACAGCAACTTCACTTGACATAAAGAAATGTATGCACCTATATTATGTATACACAGATGCCATTCTTACTACAATGCAGTAAATACTAAACTATAATGTCCCACAGAACTGCAAGAGAGGCCTAATGAGGTATTTTAGAGTGCAGGGATTATACAACATTTCAAACACAAAAGACATGAGAACAGGAGAATTTTTATTTTGTGATTTTTGGAAACTGTCTACATACCCACCTGGGATGTTACCTTGACAAACCTAATATGTTGTAAGCTATCTTATGGGCATGATCATACACTTTTATGCATCACAAAAAAGGGAAATTATTGGTACGAAGCAGCAGGACTGATATTCTCCATGCATCTTTCAATTGATTTTAATTCAGCCTTGAGAGTAGCAAGTTCACATGCTTGAGACATATTGTATATATTAGCCTATAGAAATAATAGACTGGGCCGTGTTCATGAAACAGCAGGCCGTCCTATGTAATCCCCATACAGCATTCTCAACCCCTTGTGCCCTTCAAACAAACTCAACGAGATTCAACACACACATAAAAACTCAACCCTCCTACACAGCTCATATACCCTGCAGCTAAAATCTCTGATGCAAAAATACATGCACACACATCAGGGATTCACATATATTGTATAAAACACACATGAACACAAACATACTGTAAGCTCCACAGAGGTTTGGATCACCCCATAGTCATATGGCCTCAATATTACAGGTTAAAGGATTTTTAAAAATCTGCTCCAAGTCAAACAAGTAACAACAACAACAACAACAACAACATCAAAAACAGACATAGAAAAAGAGATATTTCCATCACTGCTTTGTTTATAGTGACTGTGGCCAGCCAACAGAGAGGGTAAGGATGATTTGTTGGCTTAGGAGAAGGAAGTGATATGTAGCAGTGAATGGCCAGTAATCATCTTTATGAGAGGGAGATGGTTCTGAACTCCTAGTGTGTCTGATTGTGTTTTCTCTGGCTCCCAGCTTGGGCCCAAGTACACCCCCACCAGGCCATTGTGATTGAAGTACTGTATGCACTCTAGCTTGGCTTCTCTTTGGGGGGTAAAAAGGTACATGTAATATTGTTTGTGTGGCTTTGCATATTTGAGCTTATATACATGTTGGCAATGTGTGTTAAAAAAGAGGAATGTTAGTCAATGAAGACAACCCATCACAAAAGAAAGCACCACTTCCCCTCTCTCCTTCATGCAGCCAGCTCCCACATTGCTCTCATTGCTATGGCAACCGCCATTCTCTCCTTGGACTCTGCATGCATCCAATCAGAGTGAGACCTTTGTAGAGATTCCTCCAGGCTCCACTTATTCAACTTACTCCACCGGAACAGCCTCCATGCTGAAAAGACTGGAACAAAGAGAGGAGAGACTCCCTTGCCAGGGCCTGGTATGACATCAAAAATTGGGGCTACAGGGTCAGGTTATAGGGAGTGCAGAAGTAATACATAGCCAAGAGCTATGGGATGCATGGCAAAAGCAAAAACAGGGTGGCAGCGCATGGCCATGGCTAGTTTCAGTGAAAATTATGTGGAATAGGATTTGTTATTGGAAGCCTCAGAGCCTGAATCCTTGGCAAGTATCGTGTGGCTCTGGCACTGGTCTAAGCTTGATAAGTCAAAATGGATTCCGACTGAGCCTATTTATGTCATTCCTGAAAACATATGGATAAGATTCGGGCGCTCAATACTTTCAACCTTCAACAATGACATTCAACACCACTTCTCCACTCCATTAATCTTCCATGAGAATAGATTTATCCAAGGGACTGCATTCAGTCAGCATTACCCTGAACAGTATTTACCACAGCAAACTCGCTCTGTATCAATTTCAGCAATTAAACAGCCTTATTTTCCTGGGTATACAGTAACACATATACACTAAAGGTCACTGTGTTCCTCTGATTCCACGTATTTTGTTTTGTGTTGAAAGCCTCTAGGTGTGGTAAGTAATTAGCTGAGATAATTTAGTGCCATGTATTCTGAACCAGAGGGCTGCTCACAGGTCACCGCACAGTCACATCATGCTTCTCCCATTCTAATTATATATCTGCAGTGTAGCCAAGGTTGAGTTAGACACTTGTGAGCTTAGAAAGGGAGGCAGGCATGCCCCTAGCACTGGTAGAGACAAGCCATCCAGCGGGACCTCTTGCAGGCCCCTGACGGACATTCGGCTGTTGGGGTACTGGCAGGGTGATGGAGGCGCAGCATAATTTTGCCCGACTGTCATGTCACAAAGTGTCACAATCTGCTCCTGACAACCCGACTGCAGGCAATAAGAGAGAAAATGTGAAAGAGAAATAAAAGATAAAGAAGAAAAGAGAAAGGGGGCTTGATTTGGAGTGTCAGAGATGGTAATAAGCATGTCTGGCCACTTCGTGGGAGACAGACTATTCATCAGGTTGATTTAGAGTCAAAGTTGCTTGCAATTTAAGCAATCTTATGACTGGATCCTCCTGGCAAGCTGGCTGTGCAGTCAGTGATAAACTCTGGCATAATGAATGAAAAAATAAGGTGGAAGGCTTACATTGTGGACATGATCTCTTCAGTACAAAGGTTTTGAAAGATAGTTACTGTAGGAGAATAAGATACAATCTGTTCCTGCTGTTGATGAATTCATAGATGGAATGACTCAAAAAATGATTTTAACAAATTAAATTTTTAATCACAGAAGTGGATAAGCTTGAAACACTAGCAATAAAACACTATTATTTAATTTTTTATATGGATTAAAATGGATCTTGCAGCCTGAATATCTGGACATGTAGGAGATCAATTTCACCTCTTGCAACTTATGAAACTGGCCTCTACATTGTTCAAGGTGTAAAATGTGGCAATACTTCTTTAAATTATCAATTTTGCATGTGTAATTGCACATGTGTATATGTGCCACCGTCCCCCTTTCTGTGTGTTTCTCTATATTATGTGTATTTTTGTAGGGGAATCGGGTTTATAAGGGTAATGAGTTAACTGCCAGGTGTCAGGAGAAACTGACTTATTTACATCACAGCTAAAAAGCCATTAAACAGTCAAAAAAGTGATCCCTGCGTTGCATCTGCTTCTCATTTTACACTCTGACTATGCACATGCTGGGGTCTCAGCAGAGGGTATGATTCCATGATAATGAGCTAATTAAAGGTACAACATTCCTACTTCCATATCTAAATGCTTGTCACTAATAGGAAACATTTCAAATTATTGAGAGGCAGTGAGAGAAAGAGACGGATAATTGATGCAAGCAATTACGAGTTCTGTGTCACAGCAAATTGGCCAGCATATCTGGACATGTAGGGGGACTGTGACCTCATTTACATCCAAGTGTCAGGAAATAATTGGAGAATGTACTGAGGAGGTGGAATGGGTATAGTGCAATGCAGACTAGCTCTGCTCACATTACATAAGCACTTGGACTCATTATGGGCAGTCTTGGTAGGTTTCAGCAAATTTAATTGTAATAGTGATCTTTACAACAACAAATATACTTTATGACATTAATCAGTTTCCAAAAGCTATAATTTACGTATCTGAAATGGCTTCACCACATGCACACAGCATTCCGAATATGCTGTCAAGTTTTCATCTGAAAGCCACTAATAACTGAGTTCAGTTTTACTATGCAAAAGACAGACTTTAGCTGTGTTTGGGCTGAAACCGCTTCAAAAGCAAGCAAAGACGATGTACTTGACTTTTAACAATATCACTTCCAGATGTTTCATTACAAAACAAGTTTCAAAGACCTCACCGCAAGAAAATGTTCTTGTGTAAGTGGTGCCAGGACACACGAGTATGGATTTCAGGAACCAAAAATGTTCACATTTTTAGAAAACTAGTAGACAAAACTGTCTCGAGTAACGCGTTCAATAATAACATTACAACACATTTCACCAGGACAATGCACAAATTATGAACCTATGTTACTGCAGGGGTTTCCATAAACCTTAAAGCATCAAAAACCCGATTTGACCCAACAGAACAGCTATAGCAAAACACAACCGGAAGCTTTGGCTGCCTATAAAATGGCTGCTGAAATATCATTCATTATAGTCTGCCTTTTGCGTCTCTCATCAGGCCGGCTAACACTGACTGGCGAGCTCTGACCCAGTACTAGGGAACTTCTTTCTATTGCACCCGCCTCTCATCAAGCGCTTTCGGTGGAAAAAAAGCAGTAACATGCTGTTTACTTGCAATCCCTGGCCCGTAATTGCCAATTTATTTGATAGGCAGCCGGGTAATGATGGCATTTCACCCCTTGCCGCAGAGACTAAACGGGAGTGATTCATCCCAAGCTCCCTGCCCTCCCTGATCCAGCAGACTCCCTCTGCTCAGCACTGCTGCCTGCCTGAATTCCTGCCACCCAGACTGAAGGGGTGGAGTGTGGAGGGGGATGTAGGGGGTGGCTGCCATGTCGGCTTCAAACAAACCAAAAGGGAACCGAGCGCTTCAGAGCAAATGCGGCTAAGCCTGCCAATTTAGCTGGGGTTTGGGGTTGAGGCAAAGCCACACAGCCGAGCTGATGTGCCATTTGTAGGCCTTAATGAGCTGGCAGGATGGAGTGAGGAGGGAAGGAGAGATGCAGAGAAGAGGTTGCCAGGCATGACCTCTTCTGGCCTCTATCTCCCTGCCAGCCAGTGCCAGATCGGCAAACTGAGTTCATCTGCTTCATTGGAGCGCAGTCGCTCCATGAAGGGAAGGGAGTGCTGCTATAGCAAATACCATTAGCAAACTGTTGGTCTAATGAACAGTTCGGGTCAAAGCTAGCTCCTTTCTCACACCATTTCCTAATACTAACGAGTGACTCGGATGCTTTCTCTTTGTTTTCACATTGTGGGGGAGCATCTCTGTGCAGCTCTACCATACGAGCAGTACAGTTGCATTGTTACAACCAAAACAGTTTTAACATTTTAGTAGAAGAAGCACATGAACCATCACCTGGGCATACATCTATCTTCAACTGTAACAAAAATATTTTATAGCATGTTCAATAAAAAGAATAAAAATCCAAACAGTATCAATGCTTTTCTGTTCTAAATTTTTTTATTTCCTGCTTTCAGTCTTGGGAAATAAATTCACCTACAAAATCTCTGACTTGTGCCTCTTGCAATGTGAAATGGATTTTTACATGGCTGGAGGGGACTCGTTCAGAAATCCATAGGGACCAGAGATGAAACCTCACACAACATAGCTATCTAAAGTGACACTGGAGGCCAAATGTCGTGTCTGCACGCTACCCAGCTTTCAGCAGTTCTTGTGAAGACACAGTTTCCTGTGGGGTGTCTTGACCAAACTAAGCAGGGAAACCAAGGCTGCTGTTCCTTCTACCCCTGAGTGTACTGAGAAGACAGTTTATAAAGAGGGTTATACATGTTTCTTGAGGGCTGGTTGGGCACGTGACATTTCAAATATTTTGGCATGATGTTCCAATAAAATAAATAACAAAAAAATAGTAACAGTATGTAATGAGTCAAACTGCTCCTCTTCACAGCTATGTGGTCTAATGTTTTGATTTCAGTGAATAAAGAAATTTCATAGAGCAGAGGTTTTGCCAAGAAAGAACAGATATGCAAAGTATTTAATGGATTCTTGTTTGTCCTTAACAACTTATGACACAGTCACTTGCTGTGCAATCTGTGCACCTTGTCAAGGTAATCAGTAAAATTAATTATAATAAACTCTTCTGATATGGAACTTCACAATATCCTGAAAAAGTTCTGTAAAGCCCAGAGAGGATAAGTGGATAAAAGATCATTTGAAGTCTTCTGCTGTACTTGACCACAGGAATCAAATTTAGATTAAACCCTGTTTATGCTGCAGTAAAGCATGTTCGTCATCCATAGGTTGGCTAGTCATTTTCAACACTCATTGTTAATTTGTCTTGTTATACTACTACAGATTCACCATGGTGCAATCTGACAGAAATCAGTAAGTATCATTTCAATTTCTGTTGTCAACATCAAATTACTTATTTCATTTCATGCCTAGTCAAGCATCGTAAAGCTACACGCAGAAGCAGTTTTGCTTCAGTTATTTGGCCAGGCCTTTCTCTCTCAAGACTAGCTTGCCTCTCGACTGACAGCTTTAATTATGTCCAGATATCTGATTGCTTCACTGTAGATTTGCAACAGAAATCTAAGAGCAGGGGTGGGTGTTTGGCAGAAAGGTCCCTTGAGCCTGCTTGCTTTACATCTTGGAATACTGTTAGAGGGCACAGGGGCAGAGCCACTGTGTCACACACATTCAGGTACGACTAGCATTTGGCTCCACCCCAAGGAAGTGCAAGCAGTGTCTTTATTTGCATTAATCTCTGAGACACAGAGGCTAAATTGTAAAAGAAATTTAACTTACCCTTTGTCTGTGTGAAATACTAAAGGTGCAAGGTCATACACACAATGAATTAAGAAACGGAAGTAGAATTTGAAACATTGTGGTATAGCTTGTGAATGAGTAATTTATTTCTATATTCAATACAAAACACTGTTCAATAATCTAATTCTTTTACAAATTGATAAACACCAGTTATCATTGTCATAGTAATGCAAATTTTTTTTTTTTTATTATTTTCTGTTTTTCCAAATGAATGTTTTTGGTTTATGTTTAAAATTGTAAGCCTATGTGCTTACTACACTAAATGCAAATTTATGAACCTATGACTTACAACAACTTTTTAATATTTACTAAATACTTTTAGTAGATGGCAGAGTGTAGACAGATGCTGACATAACTGTCACTCCAGTAGTGAGCTGTAAAGCACTGAGCTTGGTTGTTAATGTACTCACATCTGTCAGTCTGTCTCTGGAGCTGCTCCTGAATGAAGGCTTGGACTCCCCACTTATGCTCTCGCTGTCGCTGTCCCTACAGTTGTTCTGTCCTGGTTTCAGCTGCAAAACACAACACACAGGAGCACAGAGTTAACATTGTGAGGCAAAACTGTTAACAGAGCAGTTTGGAGAGCTACACAAATAACACTGGCTAGGGAAGGCATCCCACAGAAATCAGTTCATGAATATGTGAGAACTGGCAGGAGATACGGCGCTGTCTCTGTAAATCTGTCATGTTTCTGAGCCTATTCAGCGCCCATCACTCTGCTTGCCAATGATAGGCGCCATCTGATCTCGCAGTATGAAACTCCTCACAGCCCACGATATAGAGAACAGGGACAAAGACCCCTCCAGAACCTTCAAATGGAGCCACTATCTTCTTTTTCCAAGTAGACACCACATGCTGAGGCAGCAGGAGCTCTTCTAGTGTCATCCTCTAGACACTCTGAGATGCAGCAAAATGACAAGAATAAAAAGGAGGATGTGCCAATTCGCAAGCATCTGAGGCCCTTCAAAATCTGGAGAACAATAAAAGACTCGTGGGAGTGTGGAGCTGAGTGGAAGGAGGTGGGGCCTGTACTCCCTGTCCAAGTTCGCATTTGATGGTCTCTGAAGCTCCCATGCTGCTCCTTCCAGGCCAGACAAACACTGCAGGTTTCATTTCAAAGCACATACAAAGCTGCCTTTATTGGACAGTGCAGTTACTGGCTGCTCTGTCCTCACTAGGAGTGTGGCACTGCACAAGCAAAGTCCTTGGACTAAAATATGATGACATTATGTTTCCCCCTCTATCCTGCTCTGGAGGGAAGGGACGGGGCCAGAATGTGTTTTTCCTACTTGTCCTTATAGTTATCCCCTTTTTAGGTATCTGCCATCATTTAGCATGATGAAAGGGCACAAGGTGGAGAAACACCAAAAGCACCCGTGAATTAAGCAGATAATTAAAAGGAAAATGTTCCCTTTTCTGTAGCCATTAGCAGCGTGAAAGAGATCCTGTTCCTTTGGAGAACTGAATGATGGGTGAAAGGCGAGTGAATTTGCTACAGAGCTGAATGCGATAAGAGGGTCCTAGCACTGGGAATGCCTGATGGGCCTGTTTGATTCTTTGCGTGTGCACGTCTGCATGTGTGTACACACGTGTGGCATGTCTACGTAGTCATACAACGCTGAGTCAAAGTAGGATAGAACACACAAGAGCTAAATGTGGCATGTGCACAGACACATGCACACCAATGCCCTGTGCTGTGATAACACTAATTACCTCCAACACATTTTATTCCCACAAAAACTAGGGCACATTTTCTCCCTTTCTTGTAAATGCCACATCGTCTTTGGGGAATACACATATTTTTAGAGAGAAAATGGGAATAATACCTCATCTACTCTGGCCTGTGAACTGATCCTTGAAGAAAGGGCAAGGGATGCCGTTTACACCCCAATCTGCAGCTCCTTCATAAAACATGTTGACCTATAATATTTATTAACCTGCCAGTGTTCCTGCTGACAACACTGGGCGGTGTATGCCAGCATACTCATGTATTTATGATGGTGCACACAGAAATACAGACCTTACTGAAAACTGATGCTGACTCCTGCTAATATTTGCAGTCCAGAAACAAACTCACAAGACAAATGTAGAAAAAAGATTAACTCAAGCAAGTGTGGGTGATATAGCAAGTTTTGTCTTAATCAATATGGCATTGAACTGACTGTGCAGCAGTGAAACCACATAATCACAACGTCTGTATTCTGGCTTATCAGTGGAAGAGTACATGAAATCAGAAATCTAGCAAAAAATGTAACTGTGTGTAATGTGTGAAGAACATGTCTAATAAAGACATTCCAATAAAGAGCAGCTCATCTTTCAAGGTTATTACATAGCTCGGGACCTGATTACACAGCTATTTGAAAACGTATCTCTCAGCTTGTTCTCTTTAATTTCCCCCTGAGCTCCCTTAAATTACTTCAGAGAATGGTGTCTTTTTTCATCCGCTCTCCCCTTTCTGAGGTTTAGATGATGGATTCATTTCATTTTATGATGTGATTAATAGATGTCTTAAGCAAATGGAGGGAATGCTGATGGTCAGTGCCATCAAAAAGTGGAGCTGAAATTTAATGACCTGCTGTCTAATGATAAATCGAAATGAGAAGCCCATGTGTGTGGGTGCTGGGGCCGTCTCTGTGACCTCTGCTATAAAAGCGTTGATCTGATCACTCCCACTTGTTACAGAGTCCGAAGCAGTCTCTATATTTTTATAGCTTTGAAAACTTAGCTTCAATTTTACTTCCTGTAATGAACACTAATGCATTCCACTGTATTCATAGAGACTTTGATCTAGATGCCCCAGACTGGTATCCTGGACTGATGCAATAACATAAAGACATTAAATTAAGATGCAAGTTGAGGCATGTGGATGTATTTATTTAATGACCTTACTGTTTCTGTTCAGCCCGAGTAAAAACTGGCCCTGCAGGAAGATAACAAACAGATGGTTTTAATATTCCAGAGGCCAATTTCACAACAATTAAAGACACAGCGAGACATTAGCATCTAATGAAACATTTAAACTACTAGTAAGTGCATCTGACATTAATTTCCACACAGTGAGGTCTTGTTTTCCTGCAATCTGCTCTGTGTTAGGGGATAAAGTTTTTTCCCCCTCGTCTCTCTTACCAGTCTGAATTTACTGAAGTAGAGAATCAACAACTGTTTTCAATCAGCAGCCAGCGTGATGCTTTGGAAAAGCAACTGAAACCTCAGCATGTTCAACCGTTCAGCCTACAAGTATGAGGAACCATTTAATGTTTGTTATAAACCATTCAAAAGCAGAAACAAAGATGGTTCTTAGCCTTAATTTACAACAATTATACAACAGTTCCAACAAAGCAATTTGATTGGTCAAGAGACATTCAATGAGTGCTGATATACACTATAACAGAACCGGGACATTTAACTATATGTATCACTCCGCTACACAAGTGTTCTAATAAACAACAAAACACGGTTCAATTAGTTTTAAAATATATTGTAGAAACAGTTCAATAACGATCCAAAACGCAGGTCAGGTTTTCCTCTCAACCCGGCTCGCTTGAGTCCATTCTAGTTAATGCTCAAGGAAATCTAAAGTTAACAAACGGATCCTCCCTAAAACAAGAAACCAAATCAAACCCACAGCGTCCATTTTCACACTAGTTATTCAGTCTTAAGAGGCTAGTTACCATATCTGCAGTACTCATGTACAACCTGACAGTGAGTCAGCATTCAGTCAGAGCTGTAATGTTGTCCGGCTTTGTTGGGAGCCTACGCTCCTGGACGTAACCTCAGGGAAATACACAAGGTGTGTGGGGAAATCATGACATATCTGTCGGTCTCTACAATGCTACATCTGAAGAGATGGACATTTTTCCAGCAATTTGTCAAGTTCACCTGTTAGTTTCACACATGCCACCTTATGAATCATTAGCAAAATCTGTTTGTGCTTGTGAAACCGATTTATTAAACAAACAAACCATGACCCGTTGGCGCTTGTTACTGTCCACTAATAAACACTGCTTGTAGAACTGTTGTATAAAAGCTGCTTGAAATACAACACTGATGGTGAACAGCATAGGCGTCCTTAGACCACTTTGTGACCAAGTTGTTGTTTTTCCTAAAAAAAAACAAAAATGGTTTCTTGAGATATCTTTTGTTCTGAAGCAGTAAATATTATTAATTGTTGTGCCAATGTAAGAAAGTCTCAGGATGAAGGTTAAATAAAAAAAATATTTTCATTAAGAGTACATTATATTCACCTCTCCAAGTACTTGTTTTAGCGTAGTGGGTGGGGACAAAGACAGTCTGGCTAGGGCCAGGATAAGGGGGCTTTGCCCCAGTAAAGCTTTATGTCTAGCAACACCCCTGGCGAACAGCTTGTCTGATTCTCAAATACTGAGCTTGTTTAGCAGTATAGCGATAACAGACTTGGACTAAAACCTTTCTGGGCAAATGAAATACTTTCCCAGATCAGATCAGAACATCTAATTTATCACTGTTCCCCTTAAAAGTACACTAAAACAGCAATTACAACATTGTTTTGAACATGTGGAGTCAATTATTTTCTCGCTTACTGAAAAGTGCTCACCATTGCCATTGCGGAATTTTACAAGTGTATTGACCTATTGTCAAGGGCTGCACTACAGACTCATTGCAATCAAGCACAAAAGTAGGCTTGCTAACATTTCTAACCACAAAGGTCTTTTTAAACAGAGCCATATACAACAGCCCTGCCCCAACAACTCCACCCCCAACCACCATTCCTCATCTAAGCAAAAAAAAAAAAACAAAAAAAAAAAAAACAACAAAAAAAAAACACACACACACACAGAGCGTACTGGGCTCAGTTTTCTGTACTAGCCTCAGTGGGATTCTTCAGCCATCAGCTCCTGGTTTCCCTTAGTTACGCACAACAGCAGCTGCGGAGCTTGGTGGTAATAAAACCTGCAACACTTTAACAGCTTTTATTGTTCTTCTGCGGCTTTCAGAACAGCTAACCTGTCCTCTCAGGATCTGGCAGAGAGAATCCCACTAGGGCAGCAATGAAAGAGGATCTCATTTACCTAAAAGCGCTTATAAATTTTTAATTTGCTTTAACAAGTAAATTAACAAGTCCCTCATTTGGGAAGTTTTATGGCTGCTTGCCACTAAGGGAGAACCATGAAAGTTTTATAGATAATCCGCTACCTAGGCTGTGCTGCTCATAATAAATTGTCTATTTCCTGCGGCACTGTCAAATCCCATTGGTTTTGCAGACTACACATTGAATATCTCCTTTATGCTGCCTTCAAAGGTCTATGTACAAGGGCGATTAAAGTGCTGGGAACTTCACGACTCAGCAGTGAAAATGAACAACTTGAAGAATTTCTGACTACTTTATACAGACCCTCTTGTATAGCCCTAGGAAAAGCCATTGCCAAACATTAGACCACATTAAGCATCACTAATTATGTCCCTACCAACCTCTGCATCACATCGGCCTCACAGTGATCCCATCTAGTAAAACCTCCTTGGGCTGGTTGACAACAGCAGTTGGAAACTGCTAGGCCTGTTTAACTCACAGTTGACTTTATTAGATCAGACTGCCTGATGGTTCTTCTGGGTCTGTATGAGGGGGCCGTTGACGGGCCTTACGTCATCTTTCTGACACTGGCTATGTGAGCGAGCCCACCAGCATGGCCAGACTCTGACTGTGGTTGGCTCTGAGGCCCTGCTGCTGTAACTGCCACAGACAGGAGCCCCGTCTGGCCTTCTTATCACCCATATCTCCCTCTACTACCCTCGCTCAAAGCCTGTCATAGATCATCAGCACTTGGATTGCATTGCCCCAGATATGTTTCCTGTTAGCTCCAGGTGTGGCAACAAGGTCACAGTCACACAGAGTGGAAATAACCTGTAAAACCTCTTTTTTTCTGTAGTTGAAGTACATATGTTGGGTGTTCTTTCATCACTGACTAAATGTCATTAAAAATTCTTGGGATGGTTATGCTCATGCCTTCTCTTTGCCTGTGGTAAAAATGACACTGGCAGTCAGCCAAAGCAGTAGTTTTTATTTGTACTTTGGTATGTAAGCTCCATTTCCTTTCGCTCTAGCATCATTGTGCAGCTGTGATCTCTGGCAAACTTGTCACACATAATTTTTCTAGCAGGGCAGAGATCAGCGAGGCCAAATGCACCCAGTCTGACTGATCTCAGGGTATAGCAGAAGGCTTTTCTAGCTTCTGTGCTGGAATGTGAAGCCAAAGCAAAGATATGGAGCCACATAGGACTAGACACAGCAGCCGCAGGGTTAGAGCATCCTGAGAGGAGGGAGAGGAGGAGGAGTGGGAAATGGAGGTTTTAGGGGGGGAACAAGAGGAGGTAGGGCAATCGTGGTTGAGAGCAATGCCTTGATCTCATCAGTCATACTAAGGACTCCATTTCCTCCACCACAGGCTGTAGGCTACTAGAGCTTGTGGCTGCATTTATATATTGCCATAAATCTCTGATCTATGACGACATTACAGACAAATCAATATGCTTTTAACATCCATCCACTGCCCTGCATCGTAATCACTATTCTCCCATCTCACAAATGGTCATATAATGCTGTAGTCTGGTGTATTGAGTTATGGGGACAATTCCCAGATTTAATAATGAACTGAGCAGGTGGAGAAAGTGCGGTGGGGTGAGAGAGAATATAAAAGCAGCGAGGGACCTCTACTCTCTCAGATCATATCTAAACATCTTGTAATAGTAACCAGTGTGTCAGTAATAACCTTCCTGCCCACTTTACACATCTCCATTTCCCTGAGCTCTAACATTTCCCATGTAGAGCGGACACAAAGCAGAGCTACAGAATACTGTTACAAGATTGTTTCCCAGAATGCATTGGGAAACCAAGAGGGCTGGGTGTGTGTGCGGGGGGGGTGAGGGGTACCAGACTTCTAACTGCCCAGTTGAGCGCTCATCACCACATAGAAATTTGTGTGCAATTAATTACATGATTCGACTGCTCTTCAATCTGTGCTACTGAGTCATTACTTCACTATTGGCTTTCAGAGACTCATCCAAGTGAAGCCACAGCTACTGTGCCAAATCACAGCTCCCCAAGCTGGGCAGCCTCAATAAAGAGTGCTATGGAAAAAAGACAGCAGAGAAAAAGCCCGCTCCTATCAGCTTGCAGGGGCTATCATTTCTCTTTTTTATTGCCATTTATTTTCCTCCAGGAATTCACTGCCAGTATATTGGCAGGCCTTCCAGTAGATGGAGGCAATGAAATTTAGCGCAGACACTTAACACTGGGTCAAGTCTTGTGTGTGGCTCATGCGTGGTGGTAATATGATAGACAAACGCTTCTAGTTTAGGGAAAGGGGGCTTTTTTTTCACATTACAGGAATAGCAGCAGACTGCTTGCTGTGACACACGTTGCAAAAAATTATGCATAACCAGAGTGTTTCAGGATGGGAGAGAAGAAACAATGTGCAAAAGGGCAGAGAACTGTACTGCGACTAGAGATATTTAGGAAGAACAAAATAAATAGGTCACAGCTGTTTCATTAAGCTATACCTTGAGGTGTGGAACAATACCAGTAGTAAATTAATATCATAAACATGTGGATTTAAATTTAGTTAAAGTAAGTAGTAGTAGTAATAGTTAAAAATATACATTGAAACTGGACCATTTCTAAAGTGTGACTGAGTAAACATTACATACTACTACATACCCTGTGTGGTCAAGTGCATATTTACAGTGACTTCTCATCAAGTTACTAGTTACAAGCTAACTAAAACCCTGGTTGATGTTAAAGTGAAGGCGACAGAATCTGTAGTTACAAGGTCTATAGCAGTAGTGTTTGAACGTATTCATACCGCTTCACTTTTTACACATTTAATTGTATTGTAGACGGAATTGGAAAACTTTTTTTGGACATAAATCTATGTTCAATAACCCCAAATCTCTTATATTTATATTTTAGCAACCCTTTTAGTCACAGTTTACAGATTCCAGTGTTCATGGGTAAAACAAAATCTAGAACGAAAAGTGTGGGGAAAAAAGTGAATATTTGATTTCACTGTACTATTTGTACTTTGACTGTAGTATTTCCTTCTCGGTTAACCTAGGGTGCCTGAGGCAAGCTTTAAAGTCGCTATAAACAACTTCATTTTGCCATCTTCCTGAAATTTATATCAGTTGTTATCAAATCACCAAACAAAATGATTGCTGTCCCACTGTACTGAACTACTCTCCTGCAGTTCTCCTGCTTTGTGAGGAGCATGTTAGCAAACATCTGCTTTAGTTGGTTTAACAGACAGCTAACAGACAAAAGGCCAAGGACAAAAAAAAGAAAAAAAATACAGCCAAAGGACAATATTGTGATTGAATAATTAAGACTTTAGTGACAGGAAATAACTTGCATGTAATGCATAACATACTGTACTTTTCCAAAGCAAGATGGTACATAAAGCCATGATTACAGAATATTGCCCATTATTATTGTGGGATGACACTACACACAGTGTACCTGATTCCCTTTCATCTGTGCGGTCATAAAAACGCAGCTGGAAGGTGTCCATAATGGGCTGGTAGGTAGCAGATAGGCAGAAAGGAAACTCTTTATTGTTTTTAGTGATGCCTTCAGGTCCTCTTTGAAATACTGTCATGAGCTGCTGACATGAGACACAATGTAACAGCTGATTCTTAAAGAGATGTAGAACATTACACACTTTTCAATATTATGATTATGATAATGACTCAGATTACCGTACAGGCTACTTTATGAAAATTATTCAGAATATTTTGTCTTGCATTGTTGTAATGTGTTCACTGTAGGTCAGTTTATGCAGCATTATAAGCTGTATTTATACATTTTAAGCTCAAAGAAGTTAAAGTAGCATACATCACCTCCTAAATGACTCTCCCATTAGATTTCTGGTTTATACTGTAGATATTATTGAGCTTTAAGTAGAGTACATGAGGTAGTGTGTGGCATGTAAAATAGAAAAACAGGCAACTACTGATAATGTTTTTGCATCATTTTAATGCTTCTTCCATATTTGCATTTAAAAAGGCTTCATTGAAAACAATAAAGTATCTGATAACTATGACGCCATACACGTACTGTAGGTGACAAGTGATGGTCAACACAAAAACAATATTGATCTGTCATTGTTCATTATAATTTTTGAGGGCGCAAGCAACATTAATGACTCAACTTCTGATCTGTATTGTTAATGGAAAAGTTCAAGGGAGAAATTTCAATTAATTTTTCAGTTGGAGAGAATTGGGAAATAGCTACAGTATATCTTTATAACTGAACAACTATATCTCAAAATAAACACTTCAAGTATCAAAATGTGTGACATAATTTCCACATATATAAAAAAGAAGATTTACAATGCCACTTATTAAACCCCTAAAACCAAAGTCATTTCTTAAAAAGTCTCTTTACAGCAGCAGCAACAAGGGCTTGTGCTGTAGTAGTAGTTTAATAGTTCAATAGAGGTTTCACACAAGATGAAACACTGTCATCTTATTTTCTCACAACCCTTCACAACTCAAAATTTAAAAACTGACATTATCTAATATAACAACTTTATTGTGGAATAAAATAAGCCAGCTTTATGATTTATGTCTACACATCCCAGAGAATGAGTTCCTGATCCACAAGACCTGTGAGCATATAGCAATAACTACACTCCTAGTTGAAATAACGTCCCCACATGCATGTAAGGCAAATTACAACACACAGGGGACCTGTTACATTTCAGCCTAGTTCCACATCACTTGACGTAAGGAGACCATTTCTGTGGTTTAGTGCACTTATTTATGTTGAGATTACAGTGAGATCAAAATCCTGGCAGCTTTTTCCTACTCTGAAAAGTGAAGTTTTCAGCAGCTATCAGTGATCCTGGCAGGGCAAAAGAAATACTCCAGGACCCTCTTTGCAATCCATGCCCATAACTGTTTGTGTTTTGGTCTGGGCTTCCTCTAGCGAGTAATGGACTTCCTTCAACTCATAAATCACATGCAAACACTTCTTTTGATTTTTGTTCTCCCTTTTTTCTTTTCCTCCACCATGTTTTGTTTAGTGTACCACATCTTTGTTGGTATGAAGCTATTTTCAGTCACAAAAAGCAGACAGACATTGTTGGCCCTCTTTCTCCTGTTCTTGTAAAGGCATTTTACAGGCGCTGAGAGCCACAAATGTCAACCACAGGAAGGCAATTATGAGAGTAAAATTACTTCCTTACTGTTATCAATCCACTCTCTGGGCCCAGGGAATGGTTAAAAGCCACCATGAAATAGGGTACAGTTAGAGTTTTCTCTTGGGTCCCTGCCAAGGCTGCTAACCTTGCTATTAAAGGCCCCGACAAGCTTTGTCAACGCAATCCGCTGAATGCCTTGAGTGACACGCAATCGATATTCTCCACTCTCCCGGGTCATCACCAGTGACAGAGGCCTAAGTAATAATACAGCTCATGCTGCCTCTCTATCTGAAATGCTTCCACTGCCACAATATTTCTTTTTTTCTCGTCTCGGGGCTTGTGAACTAAATTTTCCACACTGATCAAAAGGGGACGATATAGAAGGTGGGAGGGAACAGGGGAGGCTGGAGGTCTGTTGGGTGGCGGGATGATGAGGAACTGCTGTCTGGATTGATGCTGGTAAGGGCAGAGAGTGTGGTCTGCTGAAAGAGAGAGAGAGAGAGAGAGAGGAGGCACACAGGGAGGGGGCTCTGATAAATCGAAAATGACTGGCTGCTGAGTTGTAATCTGCCAGCGCCAAGCCCCCTGTAGCAACAAGCCAAATGAAAAAGCACGTTGACAGGGCGGAGAGATGCAGGGCCTGCGGTAGATTGCAGGGAGGAGATGGAGCAAGGCAGGGAGAGTGAGAGCACCGGGGTTAGGCAGAGGGGAGGGAAATCTGGCAGAGCTGGGAGGAATTGTGGGGCAGACATTTATGTTTGTTCCAGTGCACAGAGGTGTCAGAGTAGTGAGAAAAAGGTAGAGTGTGGTCGCAGGCAGTAAATACAGAGTGAGCGTGTATGCTTGCATACACACACATAAACTATTACCAGCTGAAGACATAAGAGTTCCATTACAATTTCTAATAAGGTCTCATGCAAACACAAACAGTTGATAGTGTTGTACCACATCACCAACAGCTTTCAATTATCCCTATACTGAAAGTGTGGTTTATGTGTTTATTTGACTAAGACTCTGTGTGGTTGTAAATTTCTCATGTGATATTTTTTGCATTTTGCATGAATGCATTCTGAAAGGAATGTGTGCTTGCCTGCACACATGCACGCTCACACACGGGCAGCTGCCATGTCCTTCACAAACAGGTGAATCAACCTCAAACATCAAAATCCAACACAAGAGCTCCACCTACTGCAAGTGTCTCCTCCGTGTTTAGACAGCCATACAAGCTCTGGAAAACACCAGCAGGAGATACCTGTCCATGTACAGCATGCAGCTTATTTCTACCCATTCCATTAAATTCCACAGTAACCTTTCTCGTTGAACATTAGTGTCAGGCTGAGAGAAAGCCAACCCAGACAGGGCTAATAATGCTTCAGCAGTCCAGCCTTGTCTGGCTGCCTGATACAATGTCAACTGTGGTGAGAGCTAAGCCACATCTCCCCTCCTAAGTATTAAGTGTGTAAGCCTGATGCCTGTTAAACAGGGTCTTGCAGGAGCAGGGCCTCAGAGAAGGAGTCAGCCTGCCTCACTGTCTGCCTGCCTAACAGGCCTGCTGGCCTGAATACACAACAGTATTCCCTTACAAAAACGCAAGGTCAATTCAGCAGCAGCAGTGAGACTGAGACAAGAGGACCAGCATTGTAAGTGGGAACTCAATAAAGCACATGTAGAAAACAATGTAAGATGGTGCTGGCAGATCACACCCACCAGGACCACAGAGAACCGAGAGCAAACAATCTGTCAGCACAGCCATCCATAACCCTACATAGACTTTATACATCTACATCACATGAGCTGCACATACTTAGAAATCACTGGTGGCACAGCATGGAGCATGATAAATTCACAAACAGCAGGAAATAGTAGCACTGTATTTTCATCAGAATTATCTCAAGCTCTTTGTCTGTTTATCCATTGCTGCTTTCTCCCCTCTGCTTCTCCACAGCAGCAGACAGGCCCAGTAAGGCAACAGGGGCCCCAAATCTGTAAAGGCTACATCCCTCCTCCCCCTGTTTCATTTGCAGACCCGTGGCTCACAGTTGGACTGTCGCAGGGAAAAGCCATCTCCCTCACAGCATGGCTGCTGTTTCAGGGCAATGCTGATCTGCTGCATGCACCCCGACTTTCCGCACTCCCACTGGGCTATTCAGGAAATCACAGCTGATACTGAGCCGTTTGTCTCCCTTTTGTGCTCACCCTGGTCACGCTGCAGCAGAAAAGGAGAGGGAAAAAACTGGGAATACAGCTCCCCTCCTGAGGAAACACTGAAAATAATTTTTCTAACCCTCAGTGTGGCAATTTTGATGAAAAGCACAAAAAATGAATAAAACACAATTTAAAAAGCAGACTCTGCAGGGGTGGGAGTCTGCCTCTAGCTTTCTGAGTTTGCTAGAGAAAATTGGGTTCACAGCCTGAGGTTTATCACTTGAAACTTCAGGCATTTTCTGGAACAAAACTGGTGTAATCATTTTAAATAGGCCAGTATGAGTTGAAGACTTCATAATAACAGTGCAAGAATCCACGAAGGCTTAATAAAATACTAAAAGTATTATTGTGAAAGGTATACTTTTTGCTTTTTTGTCAAATTGCATAGGGACTGCATAATCAGACCTGGAAGAGCTCAGTGACATTTGTTAGCACTGGCTTCAGTAAACACAATTTCAGACAATCACTTCACTCCAAAAAAATAATTATAAAGTCAAAATGTCAAAGAAGCAAAGAAGCACGCTGCTGCGAATAAAAAGGAGGATAGTCAGCACAACTGTCCATCATGTCATCTTGAACAGAGAAAAAATCCTTATTTTGGAAAGTTGATGTCTGCAGGACTGTTTCACTGTTGAAACTGTGGAATTTAGTTTGGGTCAACTAGTTTTTCAGGAAGCTCTGCTTCCATGGCAACAGAGACATAACCTTATAAGCTAATTCACTTTTTCCTCAGATAAGCTTCTATCACACTCTCTGAAAACATAAAACAATGAACCATGACCCTAAAACAAAACTTTGTGTAAAAGGAGTCGGCACTACACTGACTTCCTCATAAATACAAATGTTATTTGAGGTGAGCACAAAATAAGACTGGAGGAAGGCTGTGGAGAACTGTTCTGTAATAGATTTTTCCTGATGACCTTTTGCACCTCTAGACATCTTATTCCCAAAAGAGCTTTCTGTGAGAAACTACAATTTTAACAAAATCAATTAAGTTAACATCACCACATTAGCTTGTGTCTACAAACAACAGCTGTACCTTCAAGTGAAAACATGCTTATTCTATTTCAAAAGCACCTGTTAAATTATGGAGATGCTCTAAGAATGCAAATAAGAGCTATGCAAGGCTTATTTTCAATCCAAAATACAAAACAGAGAAGTGAGGCAGAGAAAACACACAACACTGGGAACAATCTTAAAAGTAACAGGAAGCGTTGGAGGCTTTGGTGAGAAGTGCTTTTACTTGCCTGCAATTTCACAGGAGAGTACAACGTGAGTCAAAGAACAATCCATTCATCACATTTAAAAGCTCACTTTCAGCAATGCTTTATTCTCCAATATGCCTTCCCCAATAAATCTTTATTTACAATTGCCTGTATACACTTAATGTAAGAACACCAAGCTCTTCTATGCCAAAAAGAATTGAGTGCAAGCTCTGAAGAGCTAATGTCAAAATCCCCACGAGTTGTCTTTTAAACACACGGGTAAATAATTTAGCACAGCCTGAACAAAGACTGAATCTGAGAGAGACTGCTGGGTTCTGCAGCTGCACTTTTTTCCTGTCCCACAAGAAGAAACAATGAGTTGGGCACTTCTCTCTCTGTTCGTGACTGAGAATTTTTCTGCTTTATTTTGAGCTCTCACAGTTGATTTTCAACCCACAACCAGAACTGCTGCTGCTGCTGCTTCAGTCAGACCCTTGTGTCTTAAGCTGAATGTCACTCCCCTGTTGACCTGTGGGTGGTGCTATTTGACAACACATCACAGGAGGAGTTGGAGGAGCAGGACAGCAGAAACAACTGGAGAATACCATCGCATCCATATTAAATAAAAGACACACATATAGACTGTAATAAGATTGTTTTGTTTTTCATTTAAAGAAAACATATTTCAATATTTCTCTCACATGCCATCTCTCTACCCTACAACATTCAATCAAAATGTCATACTAAACAATACTTAAACATTGTTTGCCCTTATGGTTGCGCTCTCTTCCCTTCAACTTTTAGATTTAATTGCTCAATCTCGTCTTGTTTGCAGATTTGACTTTTGAGAGGCTGTACACGAGAGATGATTTTACTTGATTCAACTGCAGGGTGTTGCCTGCTTGTTAATATGTGTTTTAATAGCAGACATCTTTAAAGCAGCAGATTTATAAGCTTAAATCTTCCATTAATAAAGAGATGAACAACAAGATGTGCACCTGTTTATAAAGTTCTGACTCCGACTGAACAGAGCAGCTCTAAACGTCAACTCAGAACATTTCAAGTAAATGAGAGAGTAGTTTTCTGGGCTTAGCAGGAATAATACACACAAAAGCAAAGCAAGAATGGATGAAGGGATGGGCTGTGTAGGGTAGTAGTGTTCTGCTGTTCTTGAATTTTCTATGTGAAAGAGGAGCTGACATTCAAAAGATTCACTAAATCCCACATTGCAAGCCTTCCTCCATTCCTCTCCACATCTTCCTACTCTCCATCTCCTTGTAGCCGTGGGCTAATTGCAGCCATTTGAGATGATTGTTATTAAAAACAAGCGAGCAGCGGCACTTTGAGGGCTGAATCCCTTCGAGGAGAGGCCCCGTCGCACCAAGAGCGCCTGTGCATTCTAATGACTGCAATCTAGGCCCAAAAGAGCGAGGACGCCTTTGTTTCTCCAGTGTTGTGAAGGAGGCAAAGATATGTGCACACACAACAACACACTTCAACACTCTTTAGGATGAATAAACCTGAAGAGAACAACAACAAAAGTGGTGGTTCTCTCTGTGTCAGAGCTTCCCCATGCAGTACACACTACACACTCTGCTGAGTAGCTATTACACTGAGGCAGCCACACAGTCACAGTACACAACACAACGCCACCATACACAAATACACCATGTCACATTTACAAGCATATTTGTCAAGTAAACCAACACTGATGGAAACATAATGCAAAATGTCAGAAAGTACAAAAGTCAAACTGAAGGTGTCATGATAGTTTTATTACTGTGGAAAATACAAATCGTGCACAAAAGAACTAAACAAGAAATAAAGTGCAAATCTCCATCAAAGTTAAGCAAAACTCCAATGCCAAAAATGTTTACAACCTAATCTATTGAATGTGGAAGCACAAACTCTGTAAAACATGCAAACATCTCCATTTGTGTCATATTTACGTCACATAATTCTGACCAAGCCAGTACTCTTTGAGTGCCGGTCACAGGCCATCCGGAAGGGCATCTGGGTTCAAATGTGTGCCACATCAAACATGTGGATCATAAATGAGATGGATAAGATTGAGACGGATGACCAATTGTGGCCAACCTTAAAAGGAGCATTTAAAAGAAAAATAATTCTGACCACGTGATGGTAGAAGCCATGACCTGGAGCACAGCCAGTATCTGTGAAGCGAATCCCATCGTTCTGCGATCTCTATAGGAAATTAAATATTGTTCTAAGAAATCAGATACTGTTCGTCATATAGTTTGTTTCCGATGATATTTTACTAGCGGGCTGAAGTTATCCTAAAGATATTTCCAGTGAGTGAAGAGTCCAAAATGAATTCAAGTTCTAGAGAGTTCTAGAGTTCTAAATTAAATTTCTGGTTTTTACAGCTTCGTTCATTTGGGTAAATGTTCTTGTTTCCGTTCACAACAAAACTGAAGATGTGTGTAGACATAGGCACAGACATAAAGTGGTGCGCTGTGAAAATGTGTGTGAGTCCACAGTACTGTAAGTACCAGTGATTTTATAGCGTGATTAATTAAATTGTAGCTAAATCAATTCTAATTATCCGAAAGGGTCAGTTCTGATGCTAGACAGCACAATGATCAACCACACCAGCAGTTAACTGATTTAATTACAACACACAACTTTACAAATAAAACTGATGAAACGTACGACGCTCACTTATAACAAGCTGAGAAATTGATGAGAGTGGCTGAGACCATCTGCTGATCGATATCAGGGCTAACTGCTGAGTTTGGACTTTTGATATTAAAGGCAAGAGTGGAAGAATAACTAAATGTACAAATAGAATAAACAAAGTCCGATGCAGAGAGCCGAATTGATCAATTGTAGCTTTTCAGAAATACGCAACTACGGGAGTGACTGAGTTAGTGACTAATCAATCTTAGAGGTGAATAGGCCAGTGGGGAGCTGCGCTATGACCTGATCAATGACCAACTGTGCAGGCAAGACGACGAGAAAACGTCTGTGATTCAAGCAAGTCTACATTCTTCAATTGATCTGTGTTTTTCTTTATGTAATCTGACTGTCCCTCAGCTGCCATCACAAAAGTGAACCAAAGCTTGTGTCTAAAGCAGCGTTAAAAACAAAAAATAAATGAGGAGAGCAACTAAATGTCTGACTGCACTGACAACACATGCTCCTGCAGCAAATCTGCTTACAGCTTCTTGGTGACACTGAGACCTGTCAGCCTCTGTCACACAGTGAAAAGCCCTCAGAGGGAATTGCTGGAATTGTTGTTTGTTGTCCAATGTTCCATCGCCTGCCAGTAGCAGCAGAGGATCCTGGTTAAGGGTGGATATTCCAGTGTGGCTGAGTACAGACATATACACAGATGAGCATAGGAAAAGAAAATACAGGACCTTGGGCAAAGGGTCCACTACAACACTGCAGCCTCCTCACTGGTCATGCATAATGCATGAGAACATGCAAATATGTTATTCCGCATATGCATTAATGATCATGGAGAAACTCATAGTCAAAGCACTACGGCAATTAATAAAAGATGGAGCACAGATAAAGGTCCATACCTCCCTCGTCTCTGAAACCCCCTCCCTCCCCCACCACTTGATCCGCTGAGACACATTTCATGCCAATTCTTAACCTTGTTTTATTTCTGTGCTGCTTGGGGGTGTGGTGCAGCTCGAGTAGACCTGAATAATGAATGGAGGCTATCAGAGCACCTGACTACTGTAGAGAAAGTCTGTTCCACAGAAGATACAGCACAATTTCACACATATGTGCACACACACACACACCTGCTGTGTTTCTTATTGGATGTTCTAAAGATGAAATGAGGGGTTAACTGGCCTCTGGGGAGCTGTGAAATCAGGGCTTTAAAGCCTGGAGATGCATAAAACTCCAAAAACACAGACATAAACATTTATCTCATAAGGCACAACAGTGCAAATAGAGACTTTACTGAATGCTGCTGGCTGACGCCTGCTTCTGTCCTCAGTTACAGTGAAAAAAGAAATGTTGACCAGATAACAAAGACATACAAACAAAATGTATCTGCAACTAAAACAAGTCTCCAGTGTGCAGGTCTACAGTGGCATATTCACTGTGCACTGTGAAATGTCAGTCATGTCATGATGAGGACCTCAGCATTTCTCTTCTACATGTATGGACAAGAACACCAAGACGCATGCCTGCCGGCAGATTACTAAGAGTGCAACCAAAGGCATCAATAGGTAACTAAATGTAGCATTTATAACAAACTATTAGATACAGAAGCCACGAAATTAACTACAGTAGCTGTTTTTGGACAAATTAAGCCTTTTGAATACAGTGGATGGATGGTGAAAAAGCCCAATGAAAGCAGTCACTAGTTGGCTTTAAACTAATAAAGCAGCAAGACCTGTAATGTCTTTGTACTGGATTTCATTTCACCTCAACTCTGTCATTGTGACTGGCCTATAGCATTGATGCAGTACAGTCACACCTACTGTTGCATGGTTATCAATAGGCTTTGTCTATAAATCCACTTTCAACATTCTGAAGAGAGACAGACAGACGGACGGTGGGGAAAGTGAAAGCTTCTTTGTTCCACAGAGTATGAGCTGGCCAGGCTGACAGCTTGTCAATCTATCCAACCAAAGGGACAAGATCTAAAGATGACAGCTCTTTCTCCTCTTCTTTCTCTCTGTCATTCCATCACTTGTGTGCAACCACAAGCTGACCTTTCACTGCCACCACTCTTCCCCTTTCTGTCAAGCACACAAAAGGCTAGAGGAGAGAAAAAGAGAAAAAACCTCACCCCCCTGTGGCTAACATTTCCTCTCTTTTTCCATGTGCTGATTTCAAGTGACAGTAATCACTGTTTATTAGCTCACTTTGCCCTTGTCATGTCCAAGAGCAGCAGCCATATATTAGAGTGATTAGACAATTAGCACCATTATAGTATTACACTGGCCAATGTCACACGTCATGCATTACACTGTGGATAGAGAGTAGACAAAAAGTCTTTCCCTCCATTACAGGCATTTCAACAGCACTAAGCTGGCAGAAAATGGGCTTAATGATTTCAGCTAGTGTGTACCACTGCCCTATTTAGAAACAGACTGCATTTTCTGTTCAAATTAACAGTTTGGGGGGAAATGCACAAAGGGGAATAGATTGTGCTAAGTAGAGAGAGAAGACCTGATCTAACAAGGATTATGCTGCAACTCTAATTAACACAAGGCCCTTTGCTCATTTCCTAAAAATTTACTTAACACGACTCACACCGCTTCATTTATCTGAGCAAATGAGCAGAGAGATGTGAATCTGCTTAAGCTGCAGCAGGTCAATTACTAAAGCTAAATAATTCACAGAATGTAATATTTAGGTCACACAAAACCCCAACATTAAAATAACTTCTACACCGACTAAATCATAATGAGAATAATTAAAGGACATCCTGTATTAATTATGACATGATAAGTCCAGTAGAAATAGTTTAATTCTCTGCTTCCCAACTTGTGAGAGACAAGACATTCTATTTTCTTGCCAAGTGTAATAAAATGCAAATGAACAAATTAATCAGCAAGGGGGTAGACTGAAGAATGTGTCCAGTAACATGTTATGGAAAAGTAAAGCTTATCACATCCAGGAATAAGGTTGAGAGGAGAGGAGAGGAAATGAGGAGTGAGGAGGAGAAGGGAGCCAACATCTGGAGACTACAAGACATCACAGCACTCTGATGGTCAACCTCTTCTCTTGCCGAAGGGTTGAAAAAAGGCAGGGAAATCTGTTTCCTGTCATCTTCCATCTTGTCAGTCTTTGTTCAGACATCTTGCATCTTCTCTACCAGCTGTTTCCTGCCTGTGCTGACAGATGGCTGCTTCTCTTTGAAGCTCATCTCCTCTGGCCCGCTCTCCCTCACACTCTCAGCTCGTCACTGGGTAGAAGTTTTAAGGGAAAAGCAGACCTGTGGACTTTGCTGCATGAAAAGAGTGTTAGCTGGCCACAATGAAAAACTACTGTTTGTAGATTACAACGGTGTCTAGGAAACATACTTTTTTTCTATCCCAAGAGAAAATATTGACAGATCTCGAGACTTTATGCATTTGAATGTGGGAGCAGGTCAAAGTGTGTAGTAGTACTGCAGTGCTGGCCAGATCAGACTGTTTTTATGCAAAAGGTTACTGCAGGAGGTTGGTGAAAGCCAGGCAGTGTGGACTAGTGTGGCCAGACACAAGTGTACATTCAGACAAAAGGCAATTGTTGCACTTTGCTTTCCAGTTGTATGCGAGGATGTGATACCCTTCCATAAATCGGTGACATTCCCATAGCTCACATGGCCAGGCTGGCTCTTTGTGTATGTGTGTATCCATGTGTAGTGACAATGAATGTGAGCATGTGCACAGGATAACAGAGGGCTCTTTGAGCCAAGGTACCAGGGTCTGCCGATGCGGGTTAGTCAGCTCAGCTATGGGAACCATCCCCATGTCCAGTCATGCAGCAGGCTGAAACCAGAGCTGCTCCAGAGTGGACAGCAGACGGCAGGCAGGACGTGGCATTCCAGTGGGAATATAACTTTAGCTAATGAGCTCTGAGAAGACTTCTCTGAGGAGAAAATAAGCCACACACATTGTGTGGCAAGTCTGCTTCCCCAATTGCCCACTTGTTCTTTATTTAAAACTAAAGTCGCAGCCACAAATATAATAATAATAATATTCTAATTAATTATAATGTATAATACAATAATACAGGTGGATTAGCAATTTGTATACACACAGAACAATATTGTTTTCTTTTCTTTATAAGAGATAAGGCGACAGACAAAAACATGCAGCCTGTGTGGGTGAAAGTTGTCTTTCCAGTTGGCTAAGCATCCAGTCATTCGCTCCATCCATCTGTCAGGCCTTTCCCTAGAGGCTACACTGAGGGCTCTCTCTGGCCTGCAATTGTTCAGTGATCCAGACACTGGTCATCCGCTCCCTCTCTCCATTCTGTCTGCCACTGAGGAGGCTGGAGACCAAAGACACAGAGGCAAGCACTGCCTTGTTACAACCCCCTCATTATGTTTACATCCAGCAAATTAACATAAACATGGAAAGGGATATGAGATCCTGACCTGGGTCTGAACCCACCGGCAACTGCCACTTACAGTACATCTCTCTCACACTGACAGTGCTGTGACAAAACCCATTGGCAATATCACAGCTCTGCCTTTCAGATAAAATGATGAATGTGGCAGAAACTGTCATCTGCATTTACAGTTTGTGTTTATTGTAGACTGATGCATGCAAAATGTAAATTAAAAACTAAACTCAATTAAAAAACTTAAGAATACCCATCTTGATTTCAGAGACGTGAGATACAAGATGGACAAAAGTATCATCCTGCCCTGACAATGTACAAAACTTCTGCACTTTGGAGCTTAGCATAAGCAGACATACAAGACGCTGTGCAAAACCACTTGACACTTCATGAACAAACAGTTAACAGAATGAAAATCTGACTAGTCAAGCTACTTCACTCCGTCTAAGCTTCTTTTGTCTCTTCTGCAGAGGGGTTTTTTGTCTGACAGATGTTTACAGGGGATGGGTGATGTTTCCTCGCTGTGTGCTGCCTAGGAAAACATCTGGAGTTTGCAGGGATTTACCAGTAATCCCCTTAGCAAAGCTGGGAAGCACTCTCCTAGAATTTCAATGCGTCTTGTGTCTGTAAAGTAAGTAAGCTTTTGTGGAGGGGGGGGGGGGGGGAA
>OMLM01002936.1:63387-73532 GCA_900302695.1 Helostoma temminkii | reverse complement strand
GGGGGGGTGGGTTGTGGGCAGCTTGATGTCTTTGCTGATATAAAACCCTGTCAACTGGAGACAGGACCTGTCACTGTGTGTGTGTTTGTATGTGAGACAGAAAGACTGTGATAAGTGTCTGCGTCTGTCAGGCAGTCAGGACTGTGAGGACCTGATTGAAAGCAGTCTGAAAGGTCAAAGTCAAGAGGCAGATCAAAGAGCACAGACTGATCAGTGATTGAGGTTTAGCTATAAATACACACACACACACTCCAACACATTTTGAGGATCAATAGAATCAGGGACAATGCTGTAATTCTGTGTAACGATAATGAATGTTCCAATTAGACTGTACTCAGCAATACATCCCCACAATACAGCATTTACAACAGAGTTCACCAGTATGTGTGTGTTTGTGCCAAAATGTGTGTGTGTGTGTGTGTGGTTAAGTGTGTTTGTGAGATGTATTTGTACTGTACCATCTATCTCTGTCTTGCTTGCACTCCTGCATTCACAGTAAGATTGCAGCTTATTACCTGTCTCTGCTGTGCTGTCCCGAGGGGCTGCCATGGGATATTGCTGCTCAGGGAACTGCCGTGTGTAGGTCAGAGCAGTGTTAGCCTTCTTGTGCTGCAATGACCTAGGAGTGCTACCTACCCTGATGATAGCTGAAACAGTTCCTCTCATCTTTCTCACTTAATACTGCTGTAATGGTTGTAATGTGTTTACGCTAGAGCGAGTCGTCGAAATGAAATATTAAAGATATGTCAATATTCAGGGCTGTGTCACAAAAATAGGTAAAACAACACCATGTTTTAAAAATTTAATGAGTCAATATTGAGAATTGTGTGAATAGCTTATTTTAGAAAATAGTATCAATCTAAACTTAAAAGTACTCTGTTTAAAACTACACACTACACTACACTACACTGGATGTGACATTGAATATCGCAAATGATCAGCAGATATAGAGAGAATATAAATACTTCACAGTTTACTCATTTCAGCAATTGTTTAGGTATTATAGCTAGGTGGAGCTTGTAGAGTTGTTAACAAAAATGGTGCATCCCAAGTCAATAGAAATTGTGCTGCTTTATGGGCTCTCCTCCAGTGCATGAACTTACACCTTAATTGAATATGCCTTTTTCCTTATCCAGCTATTGCTCAGAAAGATTCTCATTCATCCAGGTGTAGTTATCTAGAAGTTGGGTCATGGCAACAGGACTTCTTTCTCGTTAGGTCGGAACATTTTACTACTCATCCAACTACTCATCAGTCTGGGGATAGTTGGTTGTAGACTTCAGGATGGTTTTATTTCACCCCTGCCCTGAACAGGCTTGTGAGGCGGACATTGGAAGGGGCGGGCGTGGGTAGATGAAATAGTCCCACCCTCCCACCACCATTAACCTGGGTTGTTAGCTGTGGCCTTCCTGGTGGATGCGTGAAGTGGACTTGATTTTCCCAGGGATAGATGAAAGGACAGCATGATAAATAGGAGAAACAGAAACGGATTGCAATTAGGGTCTGAATGTGAGCTCAGTAAGCATGCAAGCCTCAGGCAATAGACTAGTTATGTTGCAAACTGAACCCAATATCTTCTCCATTAATTGCTCAGTTACACACCTTTCAGTTTAACATAACAGTAGAAAGCTTTATCTGTCTTTGACACATCCTCTTATAGCCTCTTACGAAAATGAATAGTCGTTTGACATTTTGTGAATGTTGCTAAGGAAAAGAAATCATTTTGGGAGGTGCTGAATTTGTCTTCTTCTTGTGGGAAATGAAAATGTTGTCCCTGTCACCATGGGTGTGCCTTTAGCACCCACACAGCACAAGAGTGATTTCGACATTCCTGCTGTATATGCCACCGTCTGCTAGAAAGATCCCAGGAGAGATGAAGGTTTGCTAAAAGTTTTAGCAGTGCAGATGTGGCACGACTTCCATCTGCTCTGTGATTCTACATAGTGTTTTTTTTTTTTTGAAAGATAGAATTGCCTGACTTGGCAGCGTATATATTTTTTCATCTCATTTTACTTCTCAAATAGGGTAGTGTTTCTCTGGCCAGCTTTGACTTCTGTGAAAGAATGCCAAAACTATGAGCAGTTCAACACTATATGCTTTCATCAGGCATAAATGCAGTACATGATCCAGGGTCATATCTCGATCTGTTCCCTTTACTTTATATCAAAAATCTTTTATTTTTATGTGAAATGTCTGCTCCTTCAGTTTTACCCCAGTGTATTTTAGTTTCAGACCAAGTGAGGTGATTATATTAGAATTAACGAGGGTCCGTGTAACACTTTGATTAGTCCGTCTACAAGAGGATATCTAGCAGCGCTGTGTTGAGGCTTTTTTGTTTCAAGACCTCGGTGTTAGTGAACCACGCGAGAAATGACCCTTGGTGTAATGTTATACACTCATTTGGCTGTTCATTTGATACACCCAGCTAAAACCAATGCATCTATCCTTCCATAAATCTGCCATCAGGAAAGGTGACAATGTTCAGTTTTACAGTGGTGTTAAATTGTATGATCATTTTGGAAGCTGGACTTGTAGATGTGGTTATGTCTTACTGGCAGGTGTTTCTTTTACTTTGTCTAGCCTATTTAAATCAACGAGTCTAGGCTAAATAAGAAAAACACCTCTGTGTATAAGGCGGTACAGGTTAGTAGCAGCACAGACTACATCAATAAACTGCCAACTCACTGTGCAACTTGCACTTTGTTACGTTTGTCTTAAAATGGTAGAGCCAAATGCAGACCAAGACAAAGGAGGTAATGTAGCTAGGTATTTTAATAAAATAAGAATCAAGCAATAGGCAACACACGAAGACCAGAAGCCATAAACTGAAAATCACTCCAGGGGAGTGAAAAGGGCAACATCAAAATAGAGAAAAAAATACAAATTAGTCTTAGACTAGGGGGGTAGAATATATACTGAACCAAGGCTTGACAGTCAGAAAAATGGAACATAAGACTGACGAGAACTAAAGAGCGTCACAACTAGAGTCAGAAAAACCTACTGAGCTCAAACATTCTAGAAATTTAAAAAAATCACTAAACCAGGTTAGAACTAAATTATACCAAAGTAAAAACAGAGCAGAAAAAAAAACAAAGGAACTAATCAGAAGTGTAAGTCCTGAGCTGCAGGTACCATATATAGTAAGAGCAGTATCCAGAACTGAGTGGCAGGCAAGAGCAGCAAACAGGCACAAGCAGAGACAGACAGGGGCGAAAGGGAGAGATCAAGGGGAAATCAGCAACATGAAACCAGGCAAGGGACCCAAGCCAGGAGAGTAATGACTGTGAACACGTAGACTAACTGAGGGAAGCACTACTGTTTTTAAAGGAAGTGACACAGGTGAACGTGATAACATTAATTGACAGAGTGAGCGAACAGGAGACAGAGCAGGGTTGTCGTCAGTGCTATAGGAGATAGGTAGATGTGGGTGCAAGTGAATGTATGTGTGTATCAGGGAATGCCAAAACGTAATGGGTGAGGTGAGTGAATGCAAGGAACAGGAGCAGGTGGGTGAAGACAGGAACAAGGAACAGGGCAGGTGAGTGGACACAGCAAATGGAACGGTGCAGGTAAATGAATAAACAAGAAACATTGAGGCAGAAATGAAAACATGCATCATGGCAGGCGACATAGTGGTGTGGTGGTTAGCAAGAAGGTCCTGGGTTCAATTCCTGCAGCAGCTAGGGTCTTCTCCATGTTCTCCCTGTGTTTTGCGGGGGGTTCTCTCTGGGCACTCTGGCATCCTCCCACAGTCCAAAGACATGCAGTCAGGTTATTTGGAGACTTGCATTAATGTAGTTCATAGTCTTTTAATTATGTTCCATTTCATTAGCACAAAATATGTAGGGAGGATGAGATACACAGACATTGTACTTACAACATACTGGACAAAAAGTCTAATTGTCACATGGTTTTTGCTTAATATCTTGTTTAGACATTTTTGGATGATGCCAACTATTATATGACAACACATAAAGTTTCATTTCCCCTGTACATTATCATTAGTAGAAATTGTATTTTCTTAGCTCATGTATTTTTGTAACAAATGTGTAATTTCTGGATGAGGATAGTGTTGCATAATTTCTCTGAAATGTTTTTTTTTGTTTGTTTTCCACCATGTGTGCTTTCTATTCAAAAACTTTGCTTATAAAGCTGCATTCAGCTCCTGGAAAAAACAGTATCTTATATTATAGAAAAAGAAAAAATATTTTACTTAAAACTATGTTCATATTTAGCTTTAGTTGTTTTAGACCAATTTTAATATGCAACAAAGCATCTTGATCCAATAGTGGCTCTCTGCGGCGAGGAGACTGCTGCAGAGTCGCAGCCCCAGCAGAGCAGGGAGAACTAGCTGCCAGGCCCCCTGCTGATTAGCTTGATTAATTAGACTTAGACTTTATCAAAGTGATATTTGGAGTTTGTATGCAAAGAGGCCCCCAGTAACGATAGCAGTTGTTGCAGTATTTGTGTTGTCATTGTGCCTGTTTGCTTTGCTGTGTCCCTTGAATAAACATTCACTGTTTATTCCTGTCTCACTCCCGTAACCCTTTATAAGGCTGATTTACTTAAAATACTGCAGCTGTTTTTTAAAGTCTTGGTTTGTCAGCGTCATTGCTTAACAATATGAGTGTCACTCTGAGTTGTGCATCTTGGAGTTGTTTTCTTTGTAGATCTGAATATTGGCTGTCAGAACCAGTTTGTGGAGAGACTTTTTGACTGCTCCCCTCATTCACTGCTCTTCTCAAATCACGGGAGAACATTGTTTTTGCCAGCTATGCATGGCTTGTCAGACTGTGCTAGAGCTGGAGGTGTCACCATGCCAAACACCAAAACATTAAAATGTTCTGGACGTTTTTACTTTCACTATAAATTCTCCAGAATTATACACTGCAGAGAAAGGGTGAGGTTACAAAAGAAAAGGACAGGTGAAGGTGAAGACAGACTAGATTATGATGAATACCTTCCAGATTAGTCAGAACACATATATCTCTTTTCCCTCTTTATTATAGCCACAATAACTTAGGCCCCTCCCTTCCCTTCCAAAACAGGATATCTTTGCCAAAACCACTAACATCATAGTCTTACACACAAACCCCAGGACACATGCAGCGTGTTTGTGTCTCAGTGAGAGAAAAGAGACTACTGCTGTATGTGTGCGTTTATCAAGTTTGTTTATCATGCACGCCCATAAGCCTTTCAGACAGACTGGCAGATGGGCTGTGTGTGAAATTACTTTTTCTTTTTCTTTCCAATAACTTCATATAATATCTTCCATTTCTCTTCTTCTGTTTCCCTAATACTCACGCACATTGCCTCTCTTTCATACACACATACACACATTCATTTACTCTCTCCCAGACACGAATCGCTTTACTCCCTCACCCTTTATGTTCGATCAATCTACCCCTTGTCCCTCCCGACTGGCAGCCAATAGTGAGGCTGATGGTGTAAAGGCCATTTTCTTTGAATCAGAGCGTTGTTGTGTCTCTCCCATTAGCTATTCATGAGCTCTCTGGTTCAGGCTTGTATACCTGGATCGGTAGGTTCAGGAGATGCAGTGGCTGACTGAATGTGGATTAACGAGAGTGTCACGTTTAATACAGGCATGTGTTGTCACCAGGAGAGAGTGAGGGAGGGACAGGGAGATACAATCCTTGTTTATCTCATCAATAGTCTGAAGGAAAAGCAGGTCCTGACCTTCACAAATTTGTTTTGCACAGCTGAAAAAGAAGACAGATTAGCTGTGTCTGTGGATGTTTGTTAGTGTTAAACATTACTACCCATGCACTTGTTGCCGCTTTTGCACCTGTGCTGTACAGTATTTCACCATGTTCACCCTAAACCATAAAGTCGGATATAATAAATAAAATGAAAGAAATCAAGAAAGTTAGAAAGATTGAAATGGAGGGGTGCATGAATAAAAGTGCTGACTGCGTGGGGGCAATGATGGAATGCTTAATCATCGGGCCGCAATGCTAAATGACAGCATGGGAGCGAAAGAATGAGGCAGAGGGAGAGGCAGAGGGTGAGGATGAAGATGATGGAGCAGTGCACTTTAGTGCAGAGAAATACAAGGAAAGAGAGAGGGTTAGAGCTCGAAAAGGAGTGAGAGGGCGTTCAGTGAAGTGAGAGGTAAAGGGAGCTGAGCGGGGTGAGAGGTGGTGCATGTTCTCACCTGAAATCACTTGTCCTTTTTATCTCTAGTTCAGCTGAGCTGCATTATAAAAGACAAGGAATACCAATGACTGATTACTTTGCTCCTGTATATCTCTTTCCTTTGCTTATTTTAAATCCACATGCTCATGTATGGACTGACTTTCAGATCCCTGCATGATCCACACTATCGCTTCTCCCTTTCTGCACACACACACACACACACACGCATAAATATGTGCGCACACATTCGCACACACATCTTACCACATTGACTTACAAATTGTAAGAGCAGTCAGGGAGATGAAACTCTGAACTTCGAATTCCTGAGTAGCTTTGAAGTTTTCAAACATCTCTCTCTTTCACCCTCTTTTGATAGAGGGGGTGTGGTATCTGCTGCTCTCCACAGGAGAATCTTTTGTAATTGGGCTTTTTTTTGGTCTGTTTTTTCAACTTTGCTGTTACTAACTAGCACTCTCTGTCATGGCTATTTAACAGGACACCCCTATCAACTGTGTTTATGCATGTATTTATTCAAGACAGATGTAAGTGTGTATAGATGTACTGCCAGGACTCATTTAGCAACACACATTTTTAACATTATTTCTTAATGGAGATGAGAAGAAGAAGACAAGGTTAATCCTGTTTTTTTAGCAGGTCCATGGTCATGCTGCTTAAGATTTAAAAAGCAAATACTGAAATAAGTTGTATTGTAACCTATTCAAACACAAAAGAAGAAGCATTTTAAAAATTCCATTTAATTTTCTGTGGCAAACAAACTCATCCCAGCCTTTTTGAAGTAATTTCTTAAATAGCATAGAATCCTTTTCCATGTTCAAAAAACTGAACAGCAATTTAACACGAGTTGGAAACGGGCTGTAATATAACCTATTGTATAATCATGTTTGGCTTTTCTTATTTTAGTCCAGTGATTGTAACTCCTATACACAGACACAGATTCACAGTGTGTTTCTGTATCTACCCTGACGTGAACTCAGGTCATGCAGACTTTAAATGAGTTGTCTTGTCTCTTTTCATTATGCCCTGAAGACTGTTTCTTGTCTGTCTGACTATTTTGAAATGTTGTTTTTTGTTTTCCTCTTGAGCCCATGAGTGTGTTCATTTAGCCCTGAAAGGTTCAGGTTCCCCACTGGAATTTAGTCATACCTGCAGGCTGTACCATATACCAGCACTGTAAGGCTTCTGGAAGCAAGTAGTGTGTCTGCTGTGGCATCATCCGTCCTTGATGGGGAGAAAATTTGGAAAGTAGCGACTAACTCGCCCACCGCCCTGCTTGTTAAACTGGAACGACTACTGTTATTAATTACATTTTGGTGAATATGAGAAAAATATACCCGCAAACAAGCACAACTCAGGTTTGTCTCAAAGACTGTTTTTGACATATGATTAAAAATATTGAACAACTATCTCTTAGACCACCCTCGCAGGCATCTCTTAAATTTTCACCTAAAAGAAATCTAAAAATACCCACTCCACAGGCTCAGTGAAATGCTGAGAAATTGAAAAGCTAAACAATGAATTATTCGGCAAACAATGAGCACATATGCCTCAAACACTTCTTTGTCTGTGCTTTCGTAGTCATTATAAGTTGACGTGTTCACTATTACGGGAAACATCTGTGCTGGAATATTAATGGCATTCTATGCGCATATATTCTGCATATAGTACATTATAATGTGTGCCTAAGTAAACAGTCAGAAAAGAAAGTCATATTATATCTCAGCAAGGACATTTGTTAGTGTTATTGAATTAATTTGAGTCTGTAAGAACGTTTACTGAGACGGAGTCTGCCCTTCAAATGGTGTGTCACTAAACTGTCCTTGTCTGATGTGGGAGAGAGGGAGCGATGTTAGGAGAACGAGGGAGAAGAGGAAGGCATGGTGTGTGTTGCAGTTGGTGGCAGATGTTGTCACTGTGGAAAGGAGGAAGTAAACATCCACATTTGCACACACAAACTTGCATTCTCAGAGCATATGGACTCATGCACAGTCATAATCACAACTGCACACACACACACGCACACACACCCTGAAACGCCTCCCACATATCGACCTCAGCAAACTACTTAAAATGCGTGAAGATGAGAGCGGAGGGACAAAGACAGGGAACAAGTTGGTGAGAGAAGCGGGCCGAGAAGTGAAACTTAAAGTTATTAGGTTTTTACACACCCACACAGGTAACAGGTAAATGGCATTGCCAGAGGACACAGCATGCACTTTTCAATAGAGAGCTCTGCTTCAGTACAGCTCAAAATCAATGCTGCCGAGTAGAGATGAAAAGAGGATAGAGGTGAACAAAAGGTGAGGGTGGTGGAGAATGATGAAGGGAGATTTGATAAAAGACTGGAAAGAGAGATGAAACAGTGACCACTGTGGGACAAAGTTTAGAGTGTATGGCTAGGAGTTACAGTGGAGATGTACTTCAGGTTCTTGCCAGAATTTTCTCTGGTGCCAGTATAAATGAAGCAGAGCATAAATTACTCATAACCAGTGCTGACGTCAGTGTTTCCCTGAAGGGTTGAATTCACAGTCTTGAGATATATATCCTTTGTGTGTAGACAGTAACGATTATCCTTGTAAGTGTGAAGGCACACACTTTTGTTGTTTGGCTCTTTGGATTGGAAAGTTGGAAAAAAGTTCAAAAGTTGGCATTACTCATATCTATGTAGAATGATCTCGGTAGTCTATTTTAAACTTCTGCCAGGTCTTCATGCCACAATGAGCCGTTGAGGTCACACATGAGTCGTGGAAGTCATATGCTGTTCATTGATAGAGTTGATAGATTCACATCAACTAATTTAGGGGTTGAAAGTGCTTGGATGTCAGAACTGAACTAAAATATTTAGACTAACTGTTCAAAATGCCCCTAAGGTGAGGCACCTTCTGAATATAACAACTCACACATGACCTCTATGGCTGTGGTTTAAATGAGGAGTGCATGTTTGGTTCATGAGTATATTGAAAGTCAAATTATCGCTTTAATTATTACTCCAAATATAACTGGATCAGGAAATGGAGAATGCTTTCTCCCCTGTTCTTGTGGTCAGTCTTCCTTTAATATTATTTTTAGATTTGTGGAGCCTTTTGTGAGCAGAGAGCTGGACACAACTGGGCCTCAAGCTCTCTGAATTGATGCTTGAATAAAAATAAGGCTGCAGAGTGAAACAAAAAAGTGATGCTCCTGTTTAGGATGCTTCACCTTTTGTCCATTCTCCCAGTCCCGGCGCATCTCCCCTCACTCAACCTTTCTTCTCACCTCCACGTCTTTGCTCCGATGACCTTCTCACTCTCCCATGTCCTCCTCCTGCTCCCCTACCTCTTTACTTCTGTCTGGTCACGGTCTGTCACGGTGATATCCCTGGTGCCACAGTTTTGATCTCCACCTTCAATAATGAATGAAAGGATACGATTCGTCAGTCACTTCAAAACCACATAGCCCACAATACCCAAGGTCAGGACAGTGGCAGCTGTCAGAGGGAATGATGGCTTGCACAGACAGGTTTGTTGAGGGTGCCTGGGCACATGCAGCACACACAAAAGATAAAACCTGAGCTTTTGGACGGGCAGACATAAATTTAGACAAATTATGGGAAGAAAAGAAAAGAACAGGAGGCTTTCTTATCATCTGAGATCCTCTGGTAATGTGAGGAAGGTGAGAAGAGATATGAGTATTAACACAACAGACAGTTAAATTAGTTAAAAACGAAAGAGACAAAAGAAGTGATGAGCTTGCAGAGAAAGTGAAGGAAGTTGTGGAATTACGTAATACTTTTTCTAAGTCTACTTTAGCTTGAGCATATATTACTTTTTCAGGTTCTGGTTCTTCTGTGCAAACAAGATTCTGTGGTATGTATCTGTGTGTGATGTGTGTGTTGAGAGAGATGGAGCCTGGAGTCATGTTGTCAGATTATCACGTCTGAATGCAGTTGAGTATGTGAAATATCTCAGAATCGCTGTGGATCTGGGTCGAGT